>LNAC01000594.1:784946-827039 GCA_002007465.1 Ailurus styani
GGGGGGGGGGGGGGAGTGGGGGAGAGAGGAAGGAGCCATGGGAAACGCGGGGGTCGGAAGCAGGGGCCCTCCTCCAGGGAGAGCCTGACAGAGGCCGAGTCACCCAGGAGGGGGCGGAGGCAGCCCGTTGCTGCCCCAGCCCACCGCTGCCTGTGACCACAGCACTTTTCTGGCCAAAGGCCATGGTATTGGGGATTAGGGGGTAGAAAGCAGACACAGAGTGGCCTTTAAAGCAATTTGCAGAGATCAAAGTAGGACGCAGTTCAAGCGGGTGTGCAGTTCAAGCGGGTGTTCTGGCTATAAAAGTAGGGAACATTTCACAGCTGACTGAAACTCAGGGTACCATTTCACCGCTAAGGGGGCTGGGGTCGTCCCCTTATGGGGTACGGCCCACCAAAGCATCTCCCAACGGGGATGTGTCTCAGCCCCCACACAAGGTTGCTTTAGGACTACCCAAATCCACAGGATAATTGGCTTCAACTTCAAATAAGCAGAATCCACAAAGTTCAGCTCAAATGGGAATTTGTTTTGATGATGGGCTTTCTATTTTGCTCTGCATTACAAGTTTAACAAGGACTTCCTAAGAAGTTTCATGGTGTGCTCTGGGCTTGGGCAAATCACTTCACTTTCATACTCCGTCTGGGCGTGCTGACCTCTCCAGGGATTGAAGGGCCCTTAGCTTTTCCTTATGTTTGGGCAGGGCCTGTCCTGGGGAGCTGGGGGTGGAGGGCGGGGGTGGGTCCAGCTTGCACTCGGCCAGCCTAGCAGTGTCTAGCCTGCAGCTAACTGAGAGGCAGGACTGTGCCCACACCGGGGTTGGGAGGGAACAGCTGGCTCAGGCAGAACAGAAAGTGGGATGTGTGACCTTGCTCCCCACTCGTGTGAACTTGAGCTGCACATAGCTGGGCTGCTGAGCTGCCTGAGTTCAAACCTCATAGAGGGTAGTGCTCGATAGCAGGAGAAAGAGATAGGGCCGGTCAGGGATGGGGCAGGGCTGAATGTTTGGGGACAGGGGTTAACAGCCCAGTCCCAACACTTACTAATTTTAGCACCTTGGGTAATTGTTTTAACCCTCTATGCCTCAAGTTCCTCACCCACGAAATGGGGTTCATCCCGGAACCTACCTCAAAGCTTTGGAAGGTCCCAATGAGCTAGAGTGTACGTGAATTTTAGTCACGCCTCTAGTCCTCTAGTAGGACTGCCCCCCCACCAGGTCCCCATTCATGACAACACTTGGCTAGGCCTCTCTTTGGCCTATCAAAGGGCAGAATGGCTGCCAAACCATTCAAGTGAGCTCACGTACGTCTGTGTGTTCCAGAATGCTCGGAACATCGTTCCCCTGTCAGCGCAGTACTCTACTCTGAGCTGCTCCAAGGGTCTTTCCTAACCTGCAACCCTGATCAGACTCCACACTCCTTGAGGGTAAGACCATTGTCTTATCTGTGATACAACGTCTATGCTTGATCTTAAAACCCTTCTGTGTGGTTTCATTAGGCTAGCGGCAACAAGGGTGCATTCCAATCGGGACTCCCCCTCCTGGCCAGCAGCATCAGGCAGAGGGTCTGCACTGGAGGTGGGGGGGGCGGAGGAGGAGGGGGGCTATGGCAGGGGCTTTGGCTGTCCTCTCTCCTCTCCACACCAGGCATTTGATAATTAACATAGTAAATGTTAGAAGTGCATTCTCCTTGGTGAATGAAAACAGAGGTATTCAAGATATGTGGGCTGGCCAAAATTACTTGAGACATTCTTGACCTGGAAAGGAAGGGTGAAAGAATCTAGTGAGTTCTCGGGGGAGGGGGTTGTGGTCAGGACACCTAGAAGGACAGATGGCTGCGACCTGGACCTCACCGAGTCCACAGAACAAGCTGTATGAATTTTGCCAGTCCTGTCTGCAGATAGTTGTTCAAAAAAAATGTCTCCATAGGGGGTGCCTGGTGGGGGCGGTCAGTCGGTTAAGCGTCTGCCTTAAGTGTCTGCCTTCAGCTTAGGTCGAGATCTCCAGGTCCTGGGATTGAGCCCCAAGTCAGGCTCTGAGCTCAGTGGGGAGCCTGCTTCTCCCTCTCTCTCTCTGCCGCTCCCCTCTGCTTGTGCTCTCTCTCTCTCTCAAATGAATAAATAAATCTTTTTAAAAAATGTCTACTTATAAAATCTTTTAAAAAAATGTCTACATATATGGCACAATGTGGTCTGAGGCTTGCTTTCATCCAACCTGCTAACGAGGTTCGCCTTCACCTTCCTTGCAGGGGTTGCTGTCCAACAAGTAAACAAACAACAACCCAGCCAAACCCTAGAGTTATGACTAAATGGGCGTAAGTCAGTTCATAGTATCTCAGTGTCCCCAGGGCACAGCATATGTCAATGCTCACAGGACTAAGGAGGTAGCGTCACTTTTCACTTGACGGGGGTGAGGGGAGGGGGACAGTCAGGGCTCTGTGAGGTCCCCCAGGCAAGGATCCTGATCCAGGACCTTCCCCATCGCCCCGAGACTTCCCCAGCTGGCCTCCGGGGCGGAAGTGCCCAGCTCACACTCAGAGGCTCTGTTGGCTTCCTGGAATGAGGAAATGCTGGTCGGCCTTCAGTAAGCCCCGAAACTGTGGCCACGGTGAAGGTCACAGTCTGGGCCCATTATGTACCCGGAAACCCAGCTCTGAGCTGAGCCTTCCCTTCCAGGTCTCAAGGGACAAGTTCTATGAAGAAGTCTTTTGGGACCCATTACTAGCTCCCACAATTAGATCAGATTCTGGGTGTGGGGGCGGGCAGGCGGATTTCTGGCCATACTGGAGAGATCGTCTTGAAGAAATGGAGGTCAGGCTGTACCCCTGGGTAAGCTGAACCCTGGCCCCTTCTGGTGGCTGGGCGGGGGTCCTGGGGTGAGGAGGCCCCTGATGCTGGGATGCTTGTTACTCCTCTACCCCTAGGGATGGGAGCCCTTCCTTGACGGGCAGTGCCTACAGGGATATGGGCTGCTGTCCTGCGCACTCCCTTCCCTAAGGGCTATTCCTGGGTGAGCGCTGTTGCGGGGTTGGGGTAGGGAGTCAGGGAGCATTCAGGAGGGAAGCAGATGGTGTGGGGGGTGCAAGCCTCTAACCTCTCCTCTTGCTCCCCTTCTTTCTCCCTTTCTCTCCTTTCTCTCCCACGCTTCTCCAGAGAGAAACTTGGGTGCGGGGGGAGCTCTGGGCTTCCACGCACAAGGGCAACTGTCCTGACCATGGAAAAGCTGACATTTGCAGCCTTCCAAACTCATGTTGGCAACTCGACCCTCTAGCGCAGCCCAAACTCTACAGGCTGATTGCCAAGTTGCCGGGCTAAACCCCTTTCCCACCTCCCGGCTCATCCTCCCTGCTCCCTCACTCTCCTCTCCATAGCCCCTCCCTGTGCTCTGAGGTGGGCCTGACCACTGCTTCAGAATCTGCCTTTTCCTTCCTTTCTCCTCACCCCATCCACATCCCAGGGTACATTTGCGTATTGAGGGCCATCCCGGCTAATCCTAGGAGATTTCCAATTAGTAAGAACTCCCTCAACCCCATTCTATAAACCAGGGAGTAAACCATTCAGCTTATCATTCATCTTCCAGTTTGCATGCAGCTCAACATCCCAGTCAAGCAAAGAGCCACTGCCAGTTAGAGCATAGCTCCCAGAAGGGTCTGAAACTTCCAGATACTTGGGTGGGACCACAGGAGTTTTCCACTAGCAAAATTTACCCAGAGAAAACCACCCGAGTGTGTGAGGAACCTAACAAGCAGTTTCTTCCCCCTTGGCCTGGGGCTCTGTGGGTCTTTCTCAGCAGTTAGGCATTGCCTTAATTTACTTCCCCATCAGAGTCACTTTTTGGAGGGAGGCCAAGCTGGTAGATACGGAAACGGGACTATTCATCTTGTGGAAATCCATGCACGTATTTGGGAGGACAAGACAGGAACACGTGCCTGAAAAGCTGGGGGACTCCTGGTGGGCAGGGAGGAGAAGGGGGTGGGGAGACCCCTTCTCTACACTTGAAGCGAGTGTGGTTGAAGCGAGCCAAGTCCGACCTCGGAGTCTTTCAGGCTCCTAACACAAGAAATGGATTTCCTGTGTTCCTGTGTTCCTGTGTATCCACAGGATCCCTCAGGATAGTAAGGCACAGTCTCTGGACACAGGATAAGCCCTGCCACACAGATCTCATTTTTTCCGGGTGCAACTGGTTTCTTCCCCCTCTCTGGGCCTCTTCCCTTGGATCTCCCGAAGCAGCCTTCCTTTGAGAAGCACCGTCTTAGGAGTCAGGCACATGAGGCTGACTCTCCTGCTCTTTCACTAGCTACTGGAGCCGAACAGAGCTACGGAGTCTCTTGGAGTCCCATCGGCAACATGGGGATACAGTGTCCCCTCCGGGGGGCATTGTGAGAATAAAATGACCAACGGATGCCAAGGGTTCTCAGGCGGTGCCTGCTCGGTAAATGCACTTAGAAAAGAGCTGTCATCTTTATCCACTCTAAGCACAGCTCATGGCTGCTTTGCCAAACCTCTTAAAAACATGCTAGCAGAAACGAGCGGACGCGGTCGGACTTGAGGCGCCGTGGCCACCTCGCTCTCCCAGGACTTTGCCCAGCACTCTCCCCTCCCCATCCCTTGCCTGGTGGGTGGCAGGACCATCTCTGGGATATCAGAAGGGAAGCTGCTTTGGAGCCCTGGCTCCCTTAGGCACTTAGGGGATTCCGCAGTTGATGGGGACCTGCGCTCGTCCCACCTGGGATTCCCCAGGAATGTCTGGGAGTGGGGGGCAACGTAATCGGGGAGAATATGCCTGTGGGTTTAACAGGAGGTTGGGGCCCACCAACCTAGAATGAGCTGCCCTTCCCGACCTTCTCAGGAGGAACCACACGCCACGGAGAATGAAAACCAGACACAGATAATAAGGGATCGTTTTACAAGCAGAACATCCAACCTGACTTGGGTGGAGGGAGACACCTGTGCCCTAGCCAAGGACCAGAGACCTTCCTGCCTTCTCTTAGTGAACGCTGGGGTGGATGGAGGGCAGTCTCGAGGCTGACCTGCTCCTTCCCCTGGGGCCCTTTGGCCTGTGCAGTTCCCTCTGATCACAGTGGCCTCAGCCCTTCAGAGCACCCAGGGCCCAAGTGCCCTGGGTCACTTCTTCCGAGTTAGGAATTGCTTCCTTGGGGCAGGACCTTGATGTCACTGTGCCTGAAGTAGGTTGGAGGGGATAGGGTGGCCTTAGAGATGAGGAGCTGTCTGGGAGTAGACCTGGGAAGACTGAGTGGGGCTCCTCCCTCTCAGACAGTGCACCCCAAACCTCCATCCAGAGCTTAGCCATGGAACGGGCCAGCAAGGAGACGGGAGATGGGGTCCCGCAGGCTATCCCACTGCCCATGAGACAAGCGAGTCCCCAGGGACGGCGAGGCAGGACCCCGCTCTCCTGCGGGCGGGCTGCGGGGAGTCCACTCCAGGGTGCTTGGAGATGGGTGCTCCCCAGCCCCCGGGCCAGGCTGCTCTCTGCCGGTGCCTGCTCTAGGGACCTGTGGCCCCGAGCCCCCTCCCCTGCGGCCGCCTTCGGGCCACAGCCGCCCCACCCTCGGCGAGGCGCCCAGCCCCGACCCCAGTCCTGGGAACGTCCCGCCCCTGTCGCGAACCCACCTTCCGAGGCGCCCCACGGCCCTTTCCAAGGGTGTCACCGAGCTCCCCGCCTCCTTCTCCGGACGCGGGCTCCCGGCGCCGCAGCCTCTGGCCCCGGCCTCGGGGGCTGAGCCGGCTTCTGCCTCCCTTTCTCTCTGCTCCCGAGAATTCTCGGCACTATTCTTTTTTTAAGGGACTTTTTTTTTTTTTTTTTTTTTTTTTTTTTGCGTTGCGTCAGGGCGGTTGCCTGGCGACGGCGGAGCTATTCCGCCGCGGGCGGTTTCAGTCCGGTCCCCGACAGCCGCTCATTCAAGCCTCCCCGCCCGCCGCTCCCGGGACCGGGACCCGCGGGGTCCCGCAGACGCGCAGCCGGGTCCTAAAGCCCCGCGAGTTGCTCCTTCCCGCCAGGACCTGAACCGGAGCCGCCGCCCGGCCACAGGGAGAACCAAACCGCACGCGTTTGCCAAAACCTAGACGAAACCAAAGCCAAATATCCTTTTTTGTTGTTTTTTTTTTAACCCGAAACCAAGGCAGTCTTCCCCCCAAGCATGGCAACGTGGCTTTGCCACTGTCAGCAGTTTGCCTGCGTGGAGGGGGCAAGAGAACGACCTTGCAGCGCACGTGAGCAAGCCCAGAGTCCACACCCACCCACGGCCGGCTTGAGTTCCAGCTCGCAGCAGCGCGGCCCGTTCCTGAGTGCCTAGTATATGCCCCACCATCCCAGCGACTCTGCGGGGAGATGTGGGCGTTTCCACCGTACGGATGAGGAGACTGAGGCTCCGAGAGGCTCGCTAGGAACCAGAGGTTAAGTGGAAACAGACGTTCTTCCAGATCTGTCTCCCAGAGCGGCTGGGAGTAGTCCCGAGGGGCCTGCCCCCAGAGCACGTGCTCTCCCCACAACACGGGGTGCCTAGCGGCATGTACTTCTCTGTGTTGTGTCAACCAGTAGAGATAGTTCGTTCTAAGGTCCAGTCCCTGCTGCATCAGAGCCTCCAGCTCCAGGCACCGAGGAGGCACACAGGACCCAGCCAGGGCTGCCCCCTCCCGGACTTCAGGGTCAGTCCTGCCTGGAGACCCAGGGCTCTGGTCCAAAGCTCAAGGGCTCCACTTCCTCCTGGAACCTCTGACCCCAGGGATGATTACTGGAAGTTGGCTTCATTCTTAGGGCGGCCTGGGACATGGCCAAGTTCCTTTCCTAAGACACTGGAGGCTGGCAGGATCCTTCCAAATGATCTAATCTGCCACCCTCACAACAAAATGGGTGGAGGTTGGTGCAGAGTGGGCGTTGTTTTCCACATGAACAGATGTACACACTGAGGTGCGGGACTGCAAAGAGACTTGCCCCAGGTTCCCTGGGCCGGTCTGGTTGTCACAACTCAGAGACTGAGCCCCTTGTGCTGCCCCCTGGTGCCCCCTCCCTCACCGCAACTCCCAGACCGGAGCCTGTCCTTCCTTCCTGTCCTTCCCTTCCTTTCTGCCTTCACTAGGACGTCTGCCAAGGGACTTTGTCTAAGGACACATCCTGCTAATGTGAGCACCTCTTCATGCTAACAGGTGAATGTTTCTAGTTCGCAAGTGTACTAGAACAGGGATTTTTTGAAAAGTCACATCATTGACTCAACCTTGATTCTCGAGTTATTGATCCAATCCTTCCACTTCTTCCCATCCCCTTTGCCACCACCCTGGCCCAAGTCACTGTCAGCCTGTCCCAGCCCAGCCCAGCCTCTTATAGACCGTGTTGCACCCACTCTTGCCCCCGCCCCTGAGCCAGTGACTCACCCAGAGCCAGAGCACAGTCTTCAAAATGGAAATCCAATCTTGGCTGTTCCCTGCTTAAAGCCCTCCAACAGTTCCTGTTCCTCCCAAGATTAAAAACCAGCATGGCCCATCAGGCCCGCGTGGTCTGGCTGTGCACACCTGTTGGATTCCACCTTGCATTGCTGCAAGGTGTAGGTCCTTCACACCAGCTCCTTCCACACGGGGCTGGCCGCACTTCTGTCTCTTGAGGGAACCCCAGGCTATATGTCTTCATAGCCCTTCCTATCTCTCCTTCCTGCAGCAGTTGTAATTTTTATCTTCATTTGTGAAGTTATTTGATTAATATCTCCCTCCAAGGCTGCCGGCCTAACAGGACAGGAGCCATGTTTGTAGGCAGAGGGCTTGGTTCAGATGCAGGGACTCAGCCTTCTGTTGGTCTGGGTGTACCTGGCCACACGGGCTTCTGCTGAATTCTGAGCATTTGCCCTCCTGCTGTCTAGTGCATTCTGGCCCCGGTGTGGAGTGCTCCAGTGTCTTCTTGGTGGAGCCATCCACCCCATCTGGAAATGCCTACTACCACCTTCACCCTCCTAACCCCTCATTTGGCATGGGGCTCCTGTTCTGCTTTCTTAAAAGTGCACTGTCTTCTGTCTCTGCGTAGACAGGCAGCCTGTCCGGGGCAGGGATGGGGTCTTACTCTGTGCCTCCCATTCAGCCTGGCATGTGCCCGGAGAGGCGGGTAGTCAGTGATGAAAGCCTGGGAGAGTTAGCGAGAAGGTGGAGAAGAGAAGGAACCAGGTCTCTGTTGGAACAATCTCAACCTAGTATCTAACCCTATGCAGTGGTCAAATGAGTTATGTTTAGAGCTCTAGCGTAGGGTAGTATGTAGCCATACAAATATTTTCAAAAAATATTTGATGACATAGGAAAATGCTACTGATTTCATGCTAAGTAAATAAGGCAGGGATACTGAATGTCTAAGTAAATAAAACATTATGAAAGCTTTAATTCTAATATGTAATGTTTAATTTTTTAATATGTGGAGAAAAAAGATTAGGAGAGTATATGCAAATATGAGCTGTGGTTATCTCTGGGTGGTAGACTAACAGGATTTAAAATTTCTTCTATAGACTTGCATTAATTTTCTGTGTTTTCTACAATGAATAGTTTTTGCGAGTAGCAACATCAGGAAATACCACTGCAAACTAAAAATGGCTGGATGTTTGGGTACCTGATGTCTCCTGCTTTCTACGGCCTTTTATGCCTTTTACATGGGGCGCTGTGAGGCTAGGCTGAAGCCCAGTGGTGGGTCGGGGATCCCCACGGTCCAGAGTGGCAGGGCCGTCTGGGAGCTCTTCACCTCAGTTGACTGTGTGGACCAGGGAACGCTGGGCCAAGCCTGCGAGAATGAGTTGGGACAGCACACTGGTGCTAGGGCTGCCGTTTGGGTCGGTCCAGTTATCCAATTTGACTTTCCAGGGGCAAGACGTGATGACCTAGGAGATGGCCGGCCCGGGTGTCTGGAGCGCATTAGTGAGCACGTATGCCAGCCGACAGCAGCTTTGCTGACATGAGCCCAGCACTTTATAGGTTATGGAGCAGTCTCCTTTCTAGCTGTCCTGAGAGGAGTAGGACAATGTCTTTCTGTTCCTACAGAAATCCTGTGAAACAGGGGAGTCAAGAAATATTCTCCCTCTTAGCTCTGAGGGTGCCACACTTGGAGAGCTAGGGGACTTACTCAGAGTCACACAGCTGGTAGTGACAGGGCTCCCAGAACTGTTGGACCCAGAGTCTAGGGCACGGCCTGTCCCTGCCCGCTGATCCTGCATTTCCTGTGAGCAACAGGCAAGGCAGCCTCAGTGACCATAACGTGCTCCATCCATGCACAGCAGGCAGGGTGGCCTTGTTAATAAAGTAACGTTAGAGCAAAGATTTGAACATGAGGGCGTTGGTTGGGAAGCGTCTGGGGGAAGCGGCAGAGTGAACAGCTAGAGCAAACATGTCTGACCCAGTCAAGGAAGAGCAAGGGGGCTTCACGCTGGGGTACTGTGTTGGGGGAGGGTGACACGAGCTGTGGGAGATGGCATCAGGGAGGGGACGTGCTGGGACTGGGGCAGATCCTGTGGACCTGGCAGACCATGCTAAGGCCTCATCTTCCTCCCACGGGGAGCATAGGATACCCAGCTCAACCTTCCCACATGGCAAAGCTTTATCAAAATTCATCTCACCTGTGCCCACTGGCGTTTCTAAGTTACTCAAGGGCAAACTCTATTGTCTAAGACTCCTGAGTATCCCTCATGGTGATTTAGATTTGGTCCCCCTTCACTGAATGAGAGAAGCAAGGAAGAAATTTCTGTTTGGCCCAACTGTATGGTGACACCCTCTCCTGCCCCAGAGAGCCATTAGGACTTGCGGTCCTGGGCCAGAGTCCGCTAGCTTCCACCATCTGCCTTTAGGAGAGACTTTTCCATCTGGGCTCCCAGTGTGTCAAGAGGATCCAGGAAGCGTTGATCATTTGGCATCGACACTCTTGACAGTAATGGCGCTTTTATGCCGTTATCTCTCCAAAGGGGTTAATTCAGGCTGAATACAGAAGGGGTGGGGGGGGTACCATCTCCTCTTATGGGGACCTCATTAGTTCAAAGAGCATTTGTGGGCGGCTCACTCTGTGTCACCGGGTACTAGGCATTGGGGTGTGATGCCTGCAGCTGCTAAGTGTAGGGAGATAATTGACAAAGCATTGACCTTAGAACAGGAGTGAGGGAGGTGATGGGGGCCCTTTAGGCCCAGATGAGAAGGATGAGTGGGAGCTGGTTAGGAGAGGTTTGGGCGAGGCCGGAGGTGGAGTGCAGCAAGATGGACTAGCATGTGTGGGACAGAAATGCACTTGAGCAGACTACAAGATGGCGTGATGGGCCCAGATAAGGACTCTAGACATGATCTGGAAGAGAAGGGGTTAAGAAGAGAGCGTGTCATGGCTTTTGTATCTCAGAGAGGCCAGTGGATGAGTGGATGTGGGAACCAGAGAGGAAGCAGGGTCACCAATAAAGAAACTGTTTCCATTTTACTGGAGCTGAGAGGCCGTAGAAATCTAGACCCACAGCAGGGAGGAGGGGCTCACTGCCTTTCCCGAGTGACGATGGGTGATGGGGGAAGTAGCATGGTGAAGGGGAACAGCAGGTGTCTGGAAGCAGGCAGAGTCAGGTTCAAGTCCCGGCTCTTCTGGTTGCTGGCGTATGCCTGTAAAAAGTCACTTGAGTTTTCTGAGCTACAGTTACTTCATCTATAAAGTGGAAATAATTTTAATAATACTGTCCTTATAATGGGCAAGAGGAACTGCCTTGGATTCCACACTACCTTGTTTATATAGTTTTAAAATATTTTATCTACTTATTTGAGAGAGAGAGTGAGTGAGCACAAGCGGGGGAGGAGCAGCGGGAGAGGGAGAAGCAGACTCCCCACTGAGTAGGGAGCCCACAGTGGGGCTCCATCCCAGGACCCTGGGATCACGACCTGAGCCCAAGGCAGACGCTTAACTGACTAAGTCACCCAGGCGCCCCGGATCCCACCCTTTAGAGAGCCCTGCTCTGGGCCTCCTTCAGGTAAAGTGGCCGTGCCCACTCGAGGTCCACACCTCTCCGTCCACTCCAAACTGTAAGTATCCAGGACCCAGGAATCCTGCCCACATTTGGGGCTGTGCAGGCCTCCTTCCTGGTCTATGGAATGTGGGAGAGGGTTGGGGTGTCCCCTGGCTTTAGCATACGGGTCCTCATGTACGAAAACAAAGAGGGAGGGCCGTGCGTGGGACTTCGGCCTTCCTCCTCCTGTCCTTCCTTGTTCCAGGAGCCCAAGGGTACAGAATGAGAACCTGCCTTTGAGGTTATAAAGATACATTTGTCAAGGCAAGAGGAAAGAACAAACATTGTCCAACAGCTTGTTAGCCTGGTTTATAACTCTCAAATATTTAGACACATGGCACATGGGCCTCCATTTATCCATTTACCTGGACCTCTCCAGTGTTAGTGGTCGGCCCGATTACAGGCCAGCCTTTCTGGCTTGTTGGCTCAGAGACGCCAAGCACACTGCCCACTGCAGGCAAACGTGAGCTACTGTTCTCTGGATCACTCTCTTCCCCATCATGGAATCATAGTATCTTCTGCAGAGTTTGTCCTCTTGTCTTGTGGCACCTCGTAAGAATCATGATCTAGAAGATGCTGCTGAGAGTATTTCCAGGCCCAGCACTGGCACGTCCTAGTGACGACTGGAAGGAAGCCACCCTGGGCATGTACAGCATTTGAAGGAAACCAGAAACGATTCCACTAATGAAGGCAGTGAAGCGGCCCTGATAGGCAAGGGAGAGCCTTCTAGATTCTTCTAAGCATTATCTCACTCGAGGAAACTGGTTCCTTTGAATGATGGAAAGAGCTCTGGATAGAAACCGGGAGATCCAGACCCCAGTCCTGGATCTGTAAGCATGTAGACATTTGTCAAGTCACTTCACACAGCCCCTCCTTGCCTTGGATGGTTTCCTTCTCACCAAAACAAGGGGTTCAAGCTCCCGCACCTTCTGACGCATGGTTCCATGATAGTCCCCACCCATCTGTCATGCTGGGCCGTGGCAGGGGGCAGGGCCAGAAACTGCAAAGTGGGAAGGTCTGGCAGATATGGCATGTCTGGGCCAGCAAGGGGTCCAAGTCAGCTAGACAGAGGCCGGGACCAGAGCTGGCAGGTGAGGCACTCATGAACAGCCATGTCCCCATATCCTGGAGAGAGCCTGCTTGTTCTCTGCCCCGCTTTAAACTCGCTGGGGGGCTGGGTGTGCGATGAGGTGGTCACAGAGCCACAGGCGGAATGAAGACGTCCAGGGCCTGCAAGGGAATCCTTTCCCCTCAGGAAGGGAGCACCGGGATGCCCGGCTGCTTCACAAACTGAACAGTGTGCCTAGTGGCCAAGCCAACGGCTATTGCTAATGAATTCATTCTTTTCATTTCCACCAGCCAATGTCTGATGATACCAGCAGCTAAGAGTGCGTGTCATGGGGAGACATTGTTGCCCACAGACGTGAGGTCGGACTTAATCATTCTGCACGAAGAAAACCTAGACCACATACAAGAGCTCCCCCGGCAGATCCAGATCCGCTCACAGAAGGTAACAGAATGCTGGTCATTGGTCACAGAGCACTGGGGTGGGATTCTAGGGGAAGCTGGTCCGTGGATCTTCATATTCAGCCCTTTTCCGGGAATTCTAGCTGGAGGACAGAACTCGCTACCTGGGGACAGAAACCCCCTTATACTTAACTGCTTTCCAAGCATCAGCTCAAATCAACAGCCCCCATAGGTGTTAAAGCAAGTGGGATATATGCTTTCTTTCCCGCCCCATCCTGACCGGTGAGTTTGAAAAGAAGTATACTGTGGTACATGGTTCAGGCTTTGGGGACCCTGGGTCTCGTCCTGGCTCTGTCACTTGCTGTTGGGCTGTTTGGGGCCAATGTGTAACCCTTCCAAGCCTCAGTTCCTCATCTGCACATTGAGGATGCGTACCTTCCACCGTGGGTTATCGCAAAGATTAAACTTAATACCTACAAAATGCCTGCTGTGATGTTTGGCACAGAGAAGTCACCCAAGAAACGATGTCTCTTCTGTGGTCTGTGCGCCAACTGATACTTCGATCGTGCACCAGCTGAAATGAGGCGTGCCTGTTGCTCTTTCCAGTCTAACGCACAGTGTGAGCAAATGTTAAGCAATCAAGCTGGCAGTCCTCCCGAATATATTAGCTGCCTTGTTTGTCTTTCTTGAACATGAGGTAGCTCTGTTTGGAATCTGCCATCAGGAAAACAGCATGAAGCACGGGGCAGACAAACACATCCCATGGCTGGGCCACAGTTCTCAGGCACGGACTCAGAACGCTTTCTGGTGGGGGAAGGAGCAAGCCACTTCAGCTGGGTCAGCTGTCATTCTACGGACTAGCATCTCATGAGCAGCACTGTTCCCCGTTCACAGAGAGAACTGGGTGGGAGGCAGAGAGAGGGAATAGAGGCAGGCACACAGAGATGGGCTTCCCTACTGCCCTGGGGGCTGGGAGAAACCGAGGTGCAATTGACAGATTGCTGAGCACAGAGAAATTACTTCTGCAGGATCCCCCTGATAAATCACTTTTGGACTCATGTTTCAAGATCGGCTCAAATGTTCAGCAAACACAATCAGCCCTCCTTGAAAATGGTTGTCTGGAATGATGTCATAAGCCTCAGAGAAGGAAGGAGAGAGAAAGAGGGACAGAGAAACAGAGGCAGGGAGAGGGGAATGGAGGGAGGGAGGGGAGAGAGAGAGAGGGAGAAGGGGAGGGAAAGGGGGGAGAAGAAGAAGGAGAAAGAGAAGGAGAAAGGAAGAAAAGGAAAGGAAGATGTTCCCAGTGGTGCTACGGTCTGCATGTGTCCCCACAAAATTCGTATGTTGAGACTGGACCCCCAATGTGATGGTATTAGGAGGTGCAGCCTTGGGAGGGAATTAGGTCATAAGAGTTGAGCCCTCATGAATGGGATTAGTGCCCCTATAAAGAGACCCCAGAGAGCTCCCTCTCCCTTCTGTCCTGTGAG
The DNA here is from genome assembly GCA_002007465.1 of Ailurus styani. Lineage (NCBI taxonomy): Eukaryota > Metazoa > Chordata > Mammalia > Carnivora > Ailuridae > Ailurus > Ailurus styani. Next base: position 798,901 of record LNAC01000594.1, read on the forward strand.
GACTCAGTGAAAAGATGGTCAGCTATGAACCAGGAAGTGGGCTCCCACCAGAGCCCCAAACTTGATCTTGGACTCCCAGCCTCCAAAACTGTGAGAAATGCATTTCTGTTGTTTAGAAGCCACACACCTTATGGTATTTCCTTAGAGCAGCCCCTAAAAAACAAAGACAGTGAGATACATTCTTCCTCAGTGGCCTGGGCTCCTGGAGTCAGGAGCCTCTGGAGGTAAACACGACACAGCCAGAATGAACTAATAACCCGACCCTCCCTCCTGATTCTCCCCCGCTGCCCCTCCGATGAAGGTCTTGGTCCACGTAGGCCCGGGTGGTCTAACTGCTGTAGGAAGGGCTGAGTCAGCTGGGGGCTAAGGGTTGTGCAGCTAAGCCTTAGCCATGGTATACCCCCACCTCAACACAGCCTCACCATGCCTTCTCTCTGTAAGACCCACTCTGTTCTCTTTGAACCTGATCTCCATTTCAAGAGCTAATTCCCCACGTGGGCATTTCTGCATCTTTGCAAGTCTGGGCTCACAGCGCTGAAGAAGTTGGGTTCTCTCAGAATCTCTCAGGGAGGGATGACCTGTTGGCAGTAGGGAGAGAGGAGCAGCTTAGAGCGACTACACAAAATCCTCTCACCCCCACCCCCACCCTGCCCTCCCCCACTGGTCCTTCTTACCCTGAAATCCAGCTGTGCAAAAGACTCAGGCCTGTGCAATCTCAGAGGCGAAAAGAAATCAGATGGAACCCAAAAGGAAGAAGTCAGAGGCCAAGTTTAAAATAACACCCAAAATTTAAACTGAACTATGTCTTTATAAAAGACTTCTTGCCATCAGAAGAACCATTAGATTTTAAAAACCCACTCACATACAAACGTGCTCATGCAAATACATCCCATATCTGCAAAATGCGAGGTTCTAGGCTATTAATACTTGTGTGATTTACCTTAAGTATTAGAGGGGAATAGAGATGTTTGTTTAATAAATCTCGTCAGGGGTACCTATGTGCAGATCCTAGAATACATAGATTCTCCAGGCTCTCTCTAAATGTATTAATTCTGTTTCTCTCTTCCCTGCCACCAATATCCGCCCCTCTAACTAGAATTGGTGCCCCTCATCTATGCTTCCCTGTCGACCCGAGGTAGACAGCTACTCTAACACTTCACCCTGAGCTCACGGGTCTCTTGTCTATGTCTCCTATAGATCCCCAAGCCCTGTGAGGAGAAGGACTGTGTCTTACTTCTATTCCCAGCACCTGGGACCAGGCTAGTATTTGGTGGGCACCCAATCAGTGATGCTTATGTAAGTGAACAAATGAATGAATGAATGAACATGTGTTCTTATAAAGCCTTGTGCTTAGTCTCCTCTGCTAAAGAAGGAACAGGAAGGAAATGAGCTATGTCAGGGATGCCAGGAATGTTCTAGATGGGCATCTGGCGGTGGGATGGGTAGTTTGAGTGTTAGGCCATTTGTCCTCTCCCACCTAGGAATGAGCTTGCTGGGACTTCCTTAGTTCATCTCAGACGTGGTCTGGCCACCACTGGCCTCGCCCCCTCTGACTTAGGGAGAGACAGGGAGGGTCCCTTCCCTATTATTAAAGGACCTGTGTGATTTTTCCTCTTTCCTAAGGAGCTACAAGGGAGTAGTAGATGACTTCATTTCCTTTTCCAGGAAATCAGCAAGAGGCAAACTTTGCCATGTTCTTTCCGCAGATGGAGAGGCTAAGGCTAGAGAGAGGTCACTTCCCAAAGTGAAGGGAAGCTGGCCCTTCTCTAGTCCCGTAGCTAGTCCGGGACTTCTTTCCCTCTAGCCTTGAGCTCGGGAGCAAGGCGCCTGGCAATGTTTTCCATTCAGGAGTCACCACCTGGGAAAATTCCACGGCTTGCCCCACCTTTCCCCCAGGCCCAGGCAGCTGAGGTATTTGCACCTGGGTATCTGACTGTTCTCGAGCCAGCTGGGGCCAGAGCAGGCGAAGGCGGCCCCAGTGTGTTTCGGGCCTCGAATTTATTCCTGTGATGCTTGTCCCTCCTGATGGCTCTGAGCCAGGGAGTGGGATGTTAGGCCCCCTCAGGCTTTGGGCCCTGTGTAGGCCGGAAACTCTCCCATGTGTTTGGGAGACTATTTTAGGCTGGAGCGTGGGGGCCAGGGCTGAGGCCAGGCCAGAGCTGGTGGGAAAGAAACAGGCTAGGTCGGACGGAGCAGTGAGGGCAACACAGTGGTGAGCCACTTCTTGAGAGGCCTGAGGGGAGAAGAGGTGAGGCCCAAAGACCAAGGCAGCCTGGGTCTTCCCGCTGCTGATTCTGGGCCCAGCCCTGCCCGACCCCGACCAGCTGGGGTCACCGCAGACACCCCCATTCCTGGGGTAGTCCCGGGACAGAGGTTTTGGGAACTCCGGTTTTGGTTTTGGCCCCATTTCTTTGCAGATGTGGGAAATGTTAGAAATAAGGAAATCAAAAGGTTCAAAAAGAAAAGAACAATCGTATGTATTTCCCTCACTCATAATCGCTATTCATATTTCAGCGTATTTGCTTCTACATTTTTCCATAGTATATATTATCTTAACAAGTTCTTTCTTTGAGAGAATTAGAACATTACAGGTAAGGCTAAGACCCTTTTGACCAGGCTCTGCCACTTGTCCCTTCCCAGGACTATTTCTCTCCTCTCCTCCCAGAAATAACCACTGCCATGAGTTGGGGGTACATTTTCCTTGTTCATGGTTTTATTTTCCTACACGTACGTATACAAAGCACACACACATGGTTTCATTTTGTTTGTTTTTTCCCCAGTGGTATCATCCTATACGTATTGTTCTGCAATTTGCTCTTTGCCTTCCCAGCAGGGTTTGGTGATGATACAGGTAGATCTGAGCCACATGGACCCACCCCCTTCCTGATGGCTACTTCCCAGCAGGGTTTGGTGATGATACAGGTAGATCTGAGCCACATGGACCCACCCCCTTCCTGATGGCTACTTCCCAGCAGGGTTTGGTGATGATACAGGTAGATCTGAGCCACATGGACCCACCCCCTTCCTGATGGCTACTTCCCAGCAGGGTTTGGTGATGATACAGGTAGATCTGAGCCACATGGACCCACCCCCTTCCTGATGGCTACTTCCCAGCAGGGTTTGGTGATGATACAGGTAGATCTGAGCCACATGGACCCACCCCCTTCCTGATGGCTACTTCCCAGCAGGGTTTGGTGATGATACAGGTAGATCTGAGCCACATGGACCCACCCCCTTCCTGATGGCTACTTCCCAGCAGGGTTTGGTGATGATACAGGTAGATCTGAGCCACATGGACCCACCCCCTTCCTGATGGCTACTTCCCAGCAGGGTTTGGTGATGATACAGGTAGATCTGAGCCACATGGACCCACCCCCTTCCTGATGGCTACTTCCCAGCAGGGTTTGGTGATGATACAGGTAGATCTGAGCCACATGGACCCACCCCCTTCCTGATGGCTACTTCCCAGCAGGGTTTGGTGATGATACAGGTAGATCTGAGCCACATGGACCCACCCCCTTCCTGATGGCTACTTCCCAGCAGGGTTTGGTGATGATACAGGTAGATCTGAGCCACATGGACCCACCCCCTTCCTGATGGCTACTTCCCAGCAGGGTTTGGTGATGATACAGGTAGATCTGAGCCACATGGACCCACCCCCTTCCTGATGGCTACTTCCCAGCAGGGTTTGGTGATGATACAGGTAGATCTGAGCCACATGGACCCACCCCCTTCCTGATGGCTACTTCCCAGCAGGGTTTGGTGATGATACAGGTAGATCTGAGCCACATGGACCCACCCCCTTCCTGATGGCTACTTCCACAGTTCCCCAGGGCAAAAGTCCAGTATCATCCTCACCTGCCTGGGCTGCCCCAGCGTAGGTCCCTGGAGGTGATACCGTGGGTGACTAGGACTTTTCCTTTTTTGCTAGATACTGACAGATTCCCCTCCATATAGAGATGGAACCACTTACATCCCAACTTCTAGGACCCATTTACCCGTTAACCAAGCCAACCCCTGCTATGGTCTGACATTTCTGTGTATGATGTGGGAGAACATTAGCTTGCAGTTAGTTTTTTGTTTCTCTGGTTACCACTGAGGTTGAACATATAATTTCCCCCCCCTACTGGATGTCCAAATACTCTACCACCATTTATTGAATCATTTATTCTTTTCCCACTGATTTAAAATGTCAACATTTTAATATATTTTACGTTCATATATACACAGCTCATTCTAGTCAGTTCTACTGATCAAGTTGTCTACTCCTGAATCAATTAATGTCACACTGTTTTAATTATAGCTTTATTATATACAGGTATCTGTCTCAGGCATTCTGCACTGCTGTAACAGAATACCATAGATAGAATGGTTTAACAATAAACATTTATTTCTCATGGTTCTCACAGAGGTCCAAGGACAAAGTGTGGTAGAGCTGGTGTCTGTTGAGAGCCCTCTTCCTGGTTTGCAGATGACCACCTTCTTGTTGTGTCCTTACATGATGGAGAGAGAAATAATCTCTCTCATGTTTCTTCTTATAAAGGCACTAAACCCATTCAAGAGGACTCCACCCTCATGACTAAGCCCCTCGCAAAGGCTGCATCTCCTAATACCATCACGTTGGCAGTTAGGACTTCAACATATGAATTTGTTTGGGGAGGGAGGGTGGGGTCGGGGGAATCACAAACATTTAGTCCATAACAGTGCTAATATTAGTTTACTAATACTCATAGAAATTCTGTGAGGGTCATTATTTTTCTCTTTTTATAAATGAGGAATTAAAGTCCAGAGAATTCACATGATTTGTCCATGGTCTGTCTCATCCGGTACCCAAGGCTGACATGGGCTTCAGATGGGGTTCTGTTGATTCCTCGGCCTGTTTTGTTTTCCTCAGGCCTTGCCACCCTTTGGGGTGATCTGAGCTGACCACAGTGCACAACAGAAAACAGCCTCATCCCTGAGCTTTTGTAAGGATCCCTGAGGGGTTATGTCCTACATTATATAGTGTTCCCCTCATCCCATCCAAGAGGACCCACCAGGCAACTCAGACAACTCTGGAGCATTGGATGGACTTTTTTGTGACCTCAACCTCAGAGAACTCAGTTTCTTTGAGCAGCTGGTTTGGCTTTCTCTTTTGGACATTGTGATTCTTGAGCTGTGGTGCTATGTTTTTCACTCTGGGTTTTAGAAAACTCAGAACCAAGTGTGTGGCCCTCCTCAGCAAGTAGAGAGGACTTCAGAGCAGGCTTTGGGCCTACTGTCCTCATTCCTGGCTCCATCTTACTTTTCTACTCATTCTCTCCTTTGACTTATTCTTCCCTCATCTATTTTTTAAATACTTTATTTTAGTGTATTGTTGATGTGTATCTTTTTAGTTAGATTGCAGTCCCTTCTTGGAACAAAGTAGTAAGGTGACCTATAAATGAGAAGTTTAAGTATTTCAGATAGTGGTGGGAGTTATTTGGGGCCTGATCCCAGTGAGTTAGAAGTTTCCAAAATTGGGGGGGGGGCTCTTCCACCTCAATGGAGAGAATTCTCCAGATTCCAACCCCTAGAGTCACTGAGACTCCCCAGCCTCAGCCCCAAACCTGGCCTGTCTAAGGCTTGGTCCGTGTTCCACTAAGTTACCTGTTTCTGTCTCAGCTTCTGCTTACTGCCCTGTGAGAGGCCAGGACCCTCCTGGGCACACATCCCTAAAGCAGCTTCCACTGACTCAGCCATGACTCACCAGCAGCAGGCCCCCAGCAGGCCTGGGGGCCCCTGGCCGGGGGGGGGGGTGGTTTGGGGAGAGCCAAGAGTTGCCAAGCTGCAGATGTTGCTGACCTTTCTTTAAATTACCGAGAAAGTCTGATTTGTGGCAGCTCAGCCTTCAGGGTTTGAAGCTCCTGGAACATCTGCTCTCAACTCAAACCAGTCATTAGTGGGATTGTGGAATGGAAGTCTGGGAAGAGTTTTCTAAGCAGCTAAGTGTTGGAAAGAAAAGAGGACTGGACTGTGGGTCAGGAGACCTGGAATCCAGTCCTGATGTTACTGCTTGCCAGCTTGCAGCCTTGATCAGATCTCTTTCCTTCTCTTAACCCTCTAAAATGGGGATGATAAGACCCAGATGAGGATTCTTTCAATTATTCAATAACTGTGGCCAAGCACCTTCAGTGTGCTAAGGACTATTCAAAGGACTATGGATACAGTGATGGATAAGAAGGTAAGGCCCCTTCTTATGGGGCTCGCCTGTACTCTGGTGAGAGAAGACAGACAGTAGCAACTATATAAACCAATGAACAAGGCAATGTGAGCTATGGGTAAGTTCTGTCAAGAAAACAAAGTGGTGACTCAAAAGAGAATCCTGGAGAGCGGGGAGTTAAAAGTGCCAGAGAAGGCCACTGACGCCTTGTACTGGAGTGACAGCCATGAGGGTAAACATAAATGGGCAGATTCTAGATGACATTGGAGATAGTGCCCATAGGATTTGCTGATTGGGATTGAGAGGATGACTAGTGGGCATTTTAGATTGAGTAATAGAGTCAATGATAGTATTATTGATGCATTGAATGGGAGAAGTGGGTCTGGGAGGGAAGATTGAGATATAGGTCATGGACATGTTAAGGCTGAGGTCCTAAATCAATACCAAAGTGGCAATAAGATGAAGGCAGTCGAGCAACCGATTTCAGAGTGTGGTGTAGAGATGCAGAGCAGATTCAAAGGGCTCACACATGGTGAAGGGCTAGCAGAAGTGTGGGTGCAAGGTGCAGATTTCTAGGCCTCTTTACATATGTCACACCTGTTCCATCCCCTTTCAAATGTTCTCTTACTGGCCCCCTCTCCCAGTGCCTTGGGCATCCCAGTGCTGGTTCCAAACTTCCTCTGTAGGTGGCTCTGGGGCCGTTCTCACTTCTCAGCACAAAATCCATACTTGTTACATCCTGGGCCCATGGGCCCAGTTAGCTGACAAGTAAGAAAACCAGCCACAGACTACCTTTTGCTGAAGATCAGTGACATTGGGCATCTTTTTCTATGGTAGGGTATTTTTTTCCCTCTCTTTTTGGGGGGAAAAGGGGACAGTTCATGTAGGGGCAAAGGAACAATGTCCCAATCCAAAGGCATTATTGATGAAGTTGTTGGATCGGGGCCTGGATTTGAACAGTTCAGTACCTCTGAGGCCTTAGGATCTCTGCGTGAGGAGCTTTCCAGAGCAGGGGTAGGCCCCTTTCCCTGAGAGAACTTTAGAAGACAAAAAGACTGCTGGGTCCTGGTAAAGGGGTTCCCCAAAGACCCCACATGACAGCTCTCATCCTTGATCAGGCATGGAAATTGTAGGTTTGGGTTCTGGTGATACAGCTAAGGTCAGTGAGCTCTGGGATAAAGAAACATTTTAGCAACTCTACAGATGATAATCTCCATTGTTTCCAAGTTATACTAATGTGATAGGGGTACCCAATGAAATCAGTCTGTTCAGTAGATATTGGCATCTCTATTTATAATTAAGGGACAGGATGGCTGATTAGGAATCTTTACCTTATCCACAGGACAAGGCCTGGGATCTTTGCAAGAGGGCAGGTGAGCTCTGACCTCCCCAAGGGTCCAGCAGAACACAGCTCATCCTTGGGGACTGAAATGGTACTCAAGGGCCAGCCCCATCTCAGTGTTGCCAAAGGAGGCCAGTAGAGAATAGAGGACACCAATGTTACCCTATAGAGGGGGATTTTCAAATACAGTGCATCTGTTCCCTTATCCTTTGGGCGCTATCACACTGAATGACACAGATTCTTTGTCCTCTGCCTGGTGAGGAAAACACCTACCCAGTGTCTCTAGCTTAGTGTCCCCCACAGACAGCATGAGTGCTGGAGCCAGACTCTCTGGGTATTTATTCAGCTCAGCCTTTTGCTAATCTTGTGCCTTTGGATAAGTCATGTAACCTCTTAGGGAATAGTGAAAGAAATCATCCTATAGAGTTATTTGAGAACAAAAAGAGATAATACCCATAAAGGGCTTAAAACAGGAGGTGGACATAGTAAGGGGCAATCAAAGTTAGCTGTCAGTACTGTCATCTCTACAACAATCGAGGGGCTCTTGTTAGCCATGCTGGGGTCTAAAACCAATCCCTGTTGTCAGAGAACTAGAGTGTTATTGCTGGTCAGGCCCTGGGTAATTGCTCTCCTCTGTGACCAGGAAGCATGTCTCCTACCAGTAGAGGGATGGGGAATTTTGAAAGGCAGATAGAAAAAGCCAACAGAACAAAACAAAAACCAAAGCAAAAACAACTTCTACAATCTTCCACAGAGTGCCCCAAGCTGTTCTGTCTACTGTCCTAGAGAATAGTAGTCAACTTAAATGGACACTTCAGCAGCACTTAGCCTGTGGCCATCCATCCGGAGTTGAGTGTCATGGAACTCTGTATTGGTTGACTGCCATAGCAAAACATTACAAACTGGATGGTTTATACAACAGACTTTTGTCTCATAGTTCTGGAGGCTGGAAGTCCAAGATTAAGGTGTTAGTAGGTTTTGGTTCCAAGGCCTCTCTTCTTGGCTTGCAGATGTCCATCTTCACGCTGTGTCTTCACATAACCTTTCCTTTGTTCATTTGCATGTCCTGTGTCTCTTTTGTGTGTTCCAATTTCTTTATGTTTTTTAAGATTTATTTATTTATTTGAGAGTGAGAGAGAGCATGAGCATGTGTAAGTGGGGAGAGGGGCAGAGGGAGAGGGAGAGAGAGAATCTCCAACAGACTTCCAGTTGAACATGGAGCCCAATGGGTACTTGATCCCAGAACCCTGAGATCATGACCTGAGCCAAAATCAACAGTTGGACACGAAACTGACTGAGCCACCCTGGGGCCCCTGTGTGTTCCAATTTCCATTTCTTATAAGGATGCCAGTCAGATTGGATTAGGGCCCACCTCAATAGCCTCAATTTAATCACCTCTTTAAAGGTCCTATCTCCAAATAGTCACATTCTGAGGTGCTGGATATTTGGGTTTCAGCATATCAGTTTAGAGGGAGGCATAATTGAGCCCAGAACTAACACCATCCACAGACTTCTGAGATGTACAGAATACACAGACTTTAGGAAGTTTTCAAAAATCACCAGCAGGAACTCAGGAACAGCCATATGGAAGAGATGCATTGGGCAAAATATGGTGCAAGGGGTTGGAGCTTCCATGCCTCTCCTAATGGGATACTCTCCCCAAATCTCCATGTGTTCATGTACAGAGAAGCACTCAGAAGCATATCCTTTTGTTTTTTAAAGGAGGCTTCCTTACACAGGCATGATTGGTCTAATCATTGGCCATTGGTGATTGAACTCAATCTTCAGTTCCTCTACATGCCCCATAGTTTGGGTGGTAGGACTGAAAGTTCCAACCCTGTAATCCAGTGGTTGGTTTCCCTGGCAACCAGCACCCACCCTTTGGCTATCTAGGGGCTTTCCAAAGGTCACCTTATTAACATAACAAAAGACAACTTTGTCATTGCACCACTTAAGAAATTTTAAGGATTTTAGGAGCCCTGTGCCAGAAACTGGGATGAAGACCAAATGTATATTTCACAGTATCACATGAAGAGTTGAATATTTGCCGGTCATCCACCCCTGTCCCCTCAGCAACCTCTGTTAGGTTTGTTTTGTTTTTCAGTCAAGACTTTCTGCTGCAAATAACTGAAAACTCAACTGGAAGAAATTTACAATCTCGCAAAACTGAAAAGTCTAGAAGTAGGACAGACTTCAGGCTTGGTTTAATCCAGCAAGCCAACAACATGGCAAAGGATTGGTTCCTCTACACTTTTCTGCTCTTCCAGCTGCAGTGTTGACGTTGCCCTAATCCTGCTCTTCTATGATCCTAGGGTAGCTACCATGAGCTTGGAACCACATCACAGAGAGAGGGGTAACTAGAGAAAGTAGGGAATTCAAATCAAGCTCTCCTCTCTTATAATTCCAGACATGAGCTCTCTTATTCACCATGGTTGGAACCACTTAGAACAATTTCCACCATTTAACCAATGGCTATCATCTTAGGGATGGGATAGATCGATCAGTATCTGGGTAGTTTGAGGCCAGATTTCCTCAAATCACTTGGATGTGAAAGGGAAAGGAGAGGATCCCTGAAAACCTGAGTTTTATGAAAAGGGGGAATCAGCGTGGTTATAACCTAGGCAACCACAGATCTTAATGACATTTTCCAACTCTCTCAGTTGCCCACTCCTGACTGTCAGGCAATGATGGGAACCCTCACCCCTGTCTTTTGGGTGTGAGAAACATACAAGTGCAAACTTTGCTCCAAACCCTTCTCAGTTCTCCCTACCAGACATCTTTGATGAATGTCTTGTATATACTCTACACCTGCCACTCATTTCTTGCCTGGTTCTGATGCATGAGTGGGCCAACTGCCCAAATCCATACTATAGTTCAGATCCTAGGACATTCTGAGTGCTCCGAAAATCCTAAGCAACCACATCAAGGCTCTGCCCAGCCTTGTTCTTGCATTTATTCCAAGTTAGATCCTACCTCATGTTTAGCTCTCTCTTCTGTATCAGGGAGGGGCAGTCTGGGGGTGTTAAGAGGCCATTCTGAGCAAATAGTACAAGTACAGTGCTTTTAAAAGATTTAACACCGACAAGTCAATATAGAGTTTGGCCGCAAACCACCAGGGCAGCTGTGCCAACATGGATGTGCCAAACTTTTAGTGCTCCCTGCCCTCCTTGGGGAAACTTGGATCCGCCCTCAGTGTCACTTGCTTCATGAATCCAGCCAACACAATTACAGGGATGATGGTAAACTTCTACACAACCTTCAAGTGTTGTTACCGTCGAGGTGATAAATGTCTACACAGTATTCATGTGTCATTACAGTGATGGTGGTCAATGTCTATACAACATCCATATGTCAGGAATCTTTCTAAATGCTTTGTGCTATCAGCTCATCCAATCCTCACAAAACCCTAAGAGAACCTAAGGCATGTTAAGGCAAAGAAACTAAGCCCCCCTCCCTCGATAGGTTAGATACTTGCCCAAGTTCTTGGGGCTGTTAAGGATCTATGGCAGGGTTAGATCCAGCTAGTCTTGCTCCAGACCCCAAAGTCTTAACCACTAAGCTATTTCAGGGATCCATGAGACTCACTTATAAGGACCTACATTCTCGAGGCATTGTGCCTTCAATTTAAAAGAAAAGATAATGAACATTTTCTGAGTGCCTTTTGAGGGCTAGGCACTTTGCATATCTGCTGCTCAAGAACACTCGGGGCTGGGTTTTATTCTTTTAGTTTTAGAGATGGCAAAGTTGATACTGGGGGCAGTTAGGTGACACACTAGGTTGCCCCAGCCAGTGAGTTTATCAAATGGGGATTTCACCTTCAAGCTGTGCATTGGTCAAGCCTCTGCTCACCACTCTGGATCCAGTTGCTTCCTAGGCTCCCAAAAGTCCCTTTGAGGTGCTTCATGCCATGTTTTTGGCTCTGTGGGGCTTGATGCCTGAATGGTGGTAAAAATCAATTTAGTACATCAAAACCAGCATTTAAAAAACTGAAACGGGGGCCTCCGGGTGGCTCAGTCTGTTAAGCATCTGCCTTCAGCTCAGGTCATGATTCTGGGGTCCTGGGATTGAGCCCCTGTTCGGGTTCCCTGCTCATTGGGGAGCCTGCTGCTCTCTCTGCCTGCCACTCTCCCTGCTTGTGCTCTCTCTCACTCTCTCTGTGTCAAATCAATAAAATCTTAAAAAAAATGGAAATAGAACAGAAAAAAAATAAAGCACACAGAAGAAAGGAGAAAGATGAAAATAGAATATAATAAGATAGAATAGAAAATATCAAAAGTAAGGAGANTAAAAAAATGGAAATAGAACAGAAAAAAAATAAAGCACACAGAATAAAGGAGAAAGATGAAAATAGAATATAATAAGATAGAATAGAAAATATCAAAAGTAAGGAGAAGTATTTTTGGGGGAAACTTGGCATTTGGTAATTCACACGCATATACTAAGCTGTAATGTAAACTCTGGATCAGAATAAAAAACAAATTGGTCTGTGCTCTCCTGACCCTCTGTTCGCAGGGATCTCCTCCAAGGCCCAAGGGGTGATGATATTTATGATAGACCCTGCACCCGCTCCAGTTCTGAACTGAGTTATTTCTGAAAAAACAAGTCCATTTCCTGCTGGAGTTCCCAAGGATTAGGGACAAGTCTGTCAATTTGGTCAACTTTGGGATGCCTGCTAAAAAAAACCACATTTATGGGGCACCTGGGTGGCTCAGTTGGTTGATCCTTGGACTCTTGATTTAGGCTCAGGTCATGATCTCAGAGTCATGGGATTGAGCCCCGCATTGGGCTCCCTGCACAGAGGGGGGCAGGGGCGGGGGGAGTCTGCTCGAGGATTTCTCTCCTCCCTCTGTGCCTCCCCCAACTCCTGCAGCACAGGTGTCCACACTCTATCTCAAAAAAATAAAATTTTAAACCAACAAATCAGCAAACAAACAAACCACCTTTCCTTGTTGCCTCTTCCATCCAGGACTCTGAGATTTTTCTCAGAATCACAGTGCCAGAATCTCCTTTGTATCTGGGCACTATTCCACCTGTGGGCAGAGAACGTTTCCTCCCCATATCCTGGGTTGTCCTGTTGTCTCTCTTGATCCTTTTTCTTTTAAAAAGATCTAGTTTTAGGGTCTATCGAGGTCATACATGTATGTGATTAAAGACTCAGAGACGCTTGCTATGAAAACAAAGGGCTTTCTTTGCCTCTGCCAACTGCCTGCCCTTTTCTGCTTCCCAGAGCCTTAGCATTTCCAGCTGATACCTGTGACATTTACCTCCATTTTGCCAAATAACACACTGAGGTCGCTACTTCTTGATTTTTCAGTTTTAGCTAAGATCTTTTACTTCTTACTACAAAATAAATGTAGCTCTTTTTCAGTCTCTCTGAGACACCCTACGTATCTTTCCTATATAGCTATATAATAATTTTTATTAGATAAATGTTCATTATTTGTATTATGNCTTTTTACTTCTTACTACAAAATAAATGTAGCTCTTTTTCAGTCTCTCTGAGACACCCTACATATCTTTCCTATATAGCTATATAATAATTTTTATTAGATAAATGTTCATTATTTGTATTATGATTATAAAATCTACTACAGCTGAAAGATATCATTTACTAAGTTTATTTTTTCAAACACAAATTAAGTTTTCCCTGGATATAATTGACTTGATTTTTCATTTGCTTAATTATCTATGTGTTTATCACTAATTCAACCCCCTGCCCCAAACTAGTTGTCCCTAGTTGTGTAAATCTCTTCTCAACACATTCAGATACAACAAGCAATGTGGTAATATTGCCTTACTAAAAACATCCCCCAGGGGCTCTGACCTGCTCCAAAGTGTATGGGTTGTTTCCTAAGCATGCTTCACAGCCGCACCTCTCTTAAGAATCAATATTTTAAGATGTTGCATGCCCCTTAAATGTCTTTAGTCTACTCTTGCCCTAATTAATAGTTTAGTTTAAGACAGAATTCTAAGTTGCAAATAAGTTTCCCTTAGAATTTTGAAGACACTATTACATTACTTTCTAACTTGCATTCCTTTGAGGAGTCTGAAGCTGTTTTGGCCATTGGTCCTCTGTTCACTGGTTTTCTCTCTGGCAATGCATGGATATTCCTTTTACTTCATTGTTCTGAGATTTTATGCTGCATTGGCTTGGTGTAGGTTTATCTTTATCCATTGTGCTGACATTCAATGGGGTTTTTCAATCTGGGAACTTACATCTTTCAACTCAGACATTTTCTTTAACTAGTTCTTGGGTAANTTGCTGACCATTCAATGGGGCTTTTCAATCTGGGAACTTACATCTTTCAACTCAGACATTTTCTTTAACTAGTTCTTGGGTAATTTTCTCCTTTCTGTTTTATTTTTCTATCTCTGTGAGGTTTTTGTTCTCATTTTATTTAAATATATATTTTTAAAGATTTTATTCACTTATTTATTTGACAGAGAGAGACATAGCGAGAGAGGGAACACAAGTAGGGGGAGTGGGAGAGGGGGAAGCAGGCTTCCAGCAGAGCAGGGAGCCCAATGCAGGGTTCCATTCCAGGACGCTGGGACCATGACCTGAGCCGAAGGCAGATACCCAACACCTGAGCCAACCAGGTGCCCCATTGTTCTTGTTTTATTTAAAGGTTGGACCTTCTTGATGGTTAATTTTAATTTCTTTTCCTTTTTCTATCTCCTTTCTCTTTTTCTCTATCTCTTTGAGATTTCTTTAGCTTTATTTTTCAGCTCTTCAATTTCATTGTTGATTCCTAAGACTCTTTTTATTTTTAAAGTCTCTGTTTCTTCTTTCTGAAACATCCTGTTTTTCTTGTTTCATGGTTCAATATTATATGCTAACTCTCTAAGAATATCAGTAGTAGTCTTTTCGAAGTTGTCCTTTCCTGTATAGGTTCTGATTCCTCCGAGTTGTTTTTTCTCCCTCCCGTTTGCTTTGCCTTTGTCTGATGTAGTGGAGGCTCCCCCCCCCCCAAATACTTATTCTTGACTGGTTGCTCATATTTCGGAGTGGTGTACTCAACAACCTTTTTGGAAACGCTGAGCCCATGGGTGGGGACTGTCAACTGTTCTCCTTAGAGAGTGAGACCACAGGAGCTGTTCCCATAGAAACTCTCGTGCTAGCATCTTTAGACTCTGGGCTAGTTAGAGTGCCCAGAGAAGACCTTTCTACTCCCTGGCATGGAAGCACAGGCCTGGATGCTCGTGCTTTGGATGCAGAGTTGGAAAGGAAACTGAGGTTCGCAGTTGTCAATCTTTAGTAAACAAATTTTCACTTACTCCCTCTGAGATTAGTATATAGCTCTGTCTTCAGTTGTGCCTGGAGTCTCCCCAGTACAGGGTCCCTCTGTTGTAACTTCAACCGGGAATAAACCTTCAGGCTTCTGCTGGGATGAAGAGGGGCAAATGCCAGGGTGTGCTGAGTAGGAGACAAAAAGCAAGGGGGTGGAGTCTAACTGCTTTTTAAATAAACTTTGATCAATTATTCTGTTTTTAGCCTCCTTCTACCATCATTTTAAATTCCTGAATCTTCTGGAGATTCTCTGTTGAAATGGGTCTTCTCTTTTCTTTATTGAGTGGTTTAGCTAAAGGTTTATCAAAACTATCTTTTGGTTTCATTGATTTTCTCTTTTTGTTAGTTTTTCTTCTATTTCTTAGATTCCTACTCTGATCTTTATTATATCCTTTCTTCTACTTACATCATATTTGATTTGCTCTTCTTTTTCATTGATTTTAGATATTTCTTTTGTTATTTTCCTATGCTGACATTTAAAGATATAAATTACCCTCTAAGTACTATTTTTGCTGCTGCCGTAAATTCGATGTGCTTTTTAAAAATTTTGATTCAGGTCAGGTTATTTCCTAATTTCTCTTCTAATTTCTCTTTTTTGAGGTTATTTAGAAATGTGTTTTTTAATTTCCACATATTTGGAGATTTACCAGATTTATTTCTATTATTGATTTCTAATGTAATATCCCTTGTGGTTGGAGAATATACTTGTATAATTTCATTCTTTTCGCAGTTGTTGGGGCTTCTTTTAAGGCCTAGCATAGGGTCTATCCTGATAAATGTCCCATGCAGACTTGAAAAGAATGGGTATTCTGATGTTGCTGGGTGGAGTGTTTATATGTCAGTTAAGTTGAGTTAGTTGATAGCATTTCTCAGATCATCAAACTTACTGATTTTCTTTCTACTTATTTATCAGTTCCTGAAAGGAAACTATCAAAATCCCAACTATAATTCTTGGACTATAAACTACACCTTTTTTTTTAAGATTTATTTATTTGAGAGACAGAGAGAAAGAACATGTGAGTGGGTGGGGGGAGAAGGAGAGAGAGAATCTTCAAGCAGACTCCTTACTTACCATGGAGTCTGATGCAGAACTTGATCCCAGGACCGTAAGATCATGACCTGAGCAGAAATTAAGAACCAACCCCAAGTTACCCAGGGTACCCCTAAACTATACTTTTTAATTCTGTCAGGTTTTACTTCACATGCTTTAGGGTTTTGTTGTTATTTAAGTGCATACACATTAATAATTTTTCACATCTTCTAACTTTATTGATCTTTTGTTACTATGAAAGAATCCTCTTTTCTCAGTGATAGCTCATCTTAAAGCCTATTTTGTCTGACATTAATATAGACGCTCCAGTTATATTTATTGTTAGTATCATATACATTTTCTATCCTTTAATTTATTTGTTGGTCTAGCTTCAATGTTGGTCTGAATTTATTTATTTCTTTTTAAAGATTTTATTTATTTATTTGTGGGGGAGATGGGAGGGAGAGGGGGAGAAGGAGAGTATCTCAAGCAGACTGTATGCTGAGCCTGGAGCCCAATACAGGGCTCGATGTCATGACCCTGAGATCATGACTTGAGCTGAAGTAAGGAGTCACATGCTCAACCCACTGAGCCACCTAGGCGCCCCTAATGTTGGTCTGAATTTAAAGTGCGTGTTTAGTACCCAGAATGAGGTTGGATCTTGCTTTTTTTTTTCAGTCTGAGACAATCTTTGCCTTTTGATTGGAGTGTTTAATCCAATTATATTTGATGTAATTATGTATCTATTTAGACCTATGATTTTATCATTTGTTTTTTACATGTCTCATCTCTGTTTTGTTCTTCTGTTCATCCTTTATTACCTGCTTTTGTATTAAAAAATATTTTTGGTATCCTCTTTACTTTTTCCATCAGCTGTATTTAGCTGTTTATTTATTTATTACCATGTTATCACAAATGACAGGATTTCTTTCTTTTTAAAGACTGACTATTTTATATATATGTATATATATGTTTTTATATATGTACTTTATAAATATATATAAAAGTTTATATGTATATATAAAAGTTTATATTTATCCATTCATCGATTCAACAAACACATTGTTTCCATATCCTAGCTATTGCGAATAATGATGAAATCAACATGGAAGTGAAGATCTCGTTTTTGTTTTGTTTTGTTCTGTTTTTATAAAGATCTTATTTATTTATTTGACAGAGAAAGACACACCAAGAGAGGGAACAGAAGTAGGGGGAGTGGGAGAGGGAGGAGCAGGCTTTCCTGCAGAGCAAGGACCCCGATGTGAGGCTTGATTCCAGGACCCTGGGATCGTGATCTGAGCTGAAGGCAGACGCTTAATGACTGAGCCACCCAGATGTCCCGGGAATGAAGATCTCTTTGAGAAACCAATTTCATTTCCTTTAGATACATGCCCAGAAATGGGATCGTAATGTAATTTAATTTTTTTATTCTTTGAGGAAATTCCACACTGTTTTATATAATGCCTGTACTAATTTACTGTCTTACCAACAGTGTAGAAATGTTCCTTTTCTGGGTACCTGGGTGATTCACAGTCAGTTGAGCAGCCAACTCTTGATTTTGGCTCAGACATGATCTCAAGGTCCTGGGATCGAGCTCTGAGTTGGATTCTGTGCTCAGTGGGAGTTTGCTTGAGGATTCTTTCCCTCTCCATCTCCTCACATACTCACTCTCTCTCTACAAATAAATAAATAAATAAATAAATCTTAAAGAAAAAATGATTCCTTTTCCTCCACGTCCTTGCAAACTTATCTTTAGTCTCTCTGATAATAATCATTTTAACAGATATGGAGTAATACTTCATTGTGGTTTTGATTTACATTTTCCTGATGACTAGTGAAGTTGAGCACCTTTTCATGTAAAAACACATGAAAAGGCCATTTATATGTCTTCTTTTGAGAAATGTCTAGTCAGATCTTTTGCCCATTTGCTTTTTGCTTTCTTGTTTTGTTTTGCTATTGAGTAGTATTTGTTCCTTATACATTTTGGATATTATCCCCTTATCAGACACAGAGTTTGTGAATATTTTCATCCATTCCATAGGTTGCCTTTTCATTTCACTGATTTTGTCCTTTTCTGTGCAGAAGCTTTTTTCATTTGATGCCATCCTATTTAGCATGTTTTCTTTCATTCTGAAGAATTGGAGCATTACTGTAAGTCATGTCTAGTGGTGATGAACTCTCTTCGCTTTTGTTTATCCGGGGAAAACTACCTCTCCTTCACTTTTAATGGATAATTTTGTTGGTTGTAGTATTCTTGGTTGGTAGATTTTTCTTTCAATACTTTAAATATACTATTCCAGTCTTTCTGGAGTAGAAAGAGACTACTCCAGAGTTATGGGAGTGCAAGGTTTCTGCTGGGAAATTCACTGATAGTCTTATGGGGATTTTCTTACATGTGGTGAGTCTTTTTTCTCTTGCTGCTTTCAAAGTTCTCTTTGTCCTTGACTTTTGATAGTTTGATTATACTACATCTTGATAGAGTCCTTTTTAGGCTAATCCTATTTAAGGACTTTTGAACCTCTTAAGTATGGATGTCCTTTTTCCTCCCAAGATTTGAGAGTTTTCCAGCCATTGTGTTTTAAAATAAATTCTCTCTCTCTTCTTTCCAGAAATCCTGTAATGCATAAATCGATTCGTTTGCTAGTTTCCCATAAATTATGTAAGCTTCCTTCACTCTTTGTCATTCCTTTTTCTTCTCTAACTAGATAATTCCAAATTGTTGAGCTTTTAAGTTTGCAAATTATTCTGCTTGGTCAAGTCTGCTGTTGAAGCTGTCTACTGCATTTTTCATTTTATTAATTATATTCTTCAGCTGTTCAGTTCTTTTTAATGATTTCTTTCTTTTTGTTAAACTTCTCACTTTATTTATGTATTGCTTTCCTGATTTTACTGAGTTATCTATCTGTATTCTCTATGGCTTGCTAAACTTCCTCAAAACGATTATTTTATTATCATAGATTCATAGATTTTCATTTCTTTGAGGTTGGTTATTGAGAAATTTTTGTGTTCTTTTCATAATGTCATGTTTCCTTGATAGTTCATTTTCCTTATAGCCTTGTGTTGATGTCTGAGCATTTAAAGAAGCCACAACCTCTTCCAGGCTTTACGAACTGGCTTGGGCGGGGAAAGAGCTTCACCTCTTGGGGGGGGGTGGTTCTAGGGCACTGGCTGGGTGAGGGGCTGTAACTCCAGATCTGGGGGGCATAGCTTTAGCTCTAGATCTGGGCAAGGCACAGTGATATAGTCTCTGTGGAGCACCAGCAGCTGAGGTCAGCATCAGCAAAGACTGTGGAAGTTCTTAGCAGCGAAGGCTGCAGGTGTTCCCAGTGATGGTTAAGGGTCTTTATGTGTTGGTGTTCCCTGTTGGCAAAGTCTGTTGGGATCCTCTTGTTCTCTTTATTCCCCACAGGGGAATATTGTGGCCAAGAAGATCTTTCTTGGTGCTGGATTTGGCATGCAGTCATGCTCACTATAGTGGTAGCACCAGTGAGCACAATGAAATGATCATAGTGCCAGGTCTGGTGCACGAGCATGTGTAGGGCAAATGTAGCTCTGGAGTCTGGAGTGCAGACATGCTTGGTGCAGCAAGAGCACTGGTGTCTAAGATGTAGGCAATGTCGAGTGACCATGGCTCTGGGATCAACAACACAGGTGCACTGTGGTGGTCCTCCCATTGTCTGATGCATGACTTACACAGAGTAGCTGCTGAGCTATGGTATGAGGCATGTGTGCAGTTGTTGGGGAGGGAGAGTTTGGGGGGGCAGGGCTGCTCCAGACCTGGGGGATGCAGCAGCAGCTCTTTCTTAAGGCAGGGAGCATGGTAGTGGTCTTGGGGGCAAGAGGAAAGCATAGCAGTGGCTTCTTCTTTTGGGGGGGGGCACAGCAGCATCAATTCCAGGGAGCTTCATCATCTGAAGTCGGCACCAATAAATACTGTGGGAGTCTTTGGAGGTGAAAGCTTTTGGATGTCTGCAGGAGTAGTAAGGGCTGCTGGGATCCTCTTGATCTCATTTTCCCCTTTATAGGGAGGTCATGCTGAGGGACTGTTTCTTGGTACCAAGTTATATCAGACTGGGGCATAGGGTGGTCTAGATAAGATACTTTCTATGCAGCCATTCTCAGTTTTGTATTCTCTTGAGTTGATGCAAGTTCTTCATTATATTCCAGAGCTCTTTCAGTGCTTTTTTCATCTGTTCACAGCTCTTTATTCATTACTTTTTTTTTTTAATGGGAGGGGCAAGCACTAGGACATCCTAGTTTGCTAACTTGCTGAGCAAGTTAGCTTAGCAAGTTTGCAACTTAGAAGTTAGCAACTTTCCCAACTTCTCATCTTTACCTTTTAACTAAGTTCCTTTGAGGGATGCCTGGGTGGCTAAGTCAGTTAAACATCTGCCTTCAGCTCAGGTCATGATCCCAGGGTCCTGAGATGAAGCCCCACATCAGGCTCCTTTCTCTCCCTCTCCCTGCTGCTCCCCCCACCCATCCTCTCTCTCTCTCTCTCTTAAATAAATAGAAATAAAATAAAATAAAAACTAAGTTCCTTTGATTTTTTTTTCTTTAGTTGCTACCTTGGGGGTTACAATATGCACCTTCAATTTGTCACAATCTACTTCAAATTAAAACTAATTTTTTTTGGTGAAAAAAGAAACTTTGCACTAGTATAGCTCCATTTTTCATACCCCACCGCACGTTATCACTGACATATATATTTATATGTGTTAAAAATTCCCAGTGTGATGTTTTAATTCTTGCTTTGAACAATTCTATGTGTTTTTAAAAAGTTAAGGGAAGAAAAGACAATATATATTATTATATATGTATTTTTTATGTACCTTCATGCTTGCCATTCCCAGAGATTTTCATTCCCTTTTGTGAACTGATTACTATCTGGTGCCATTTTCTTTCAGCTAGAAGAATTTCTCCTTCCTTCCTTCCTTCCTTCCTTCCTTCCTTTCGTAGTTTAAGTCAGATAAAGACAAATTCTCTCAGTTTTCTTTACCTGGAAAAGGATTCATTTCACCTCCATCTTTAAAGATAGTTTTATTGGATAATAAATTCTTAGGTGACAACTCTTCAGTTTTTTTTTCTTTTAGGACTTTAAATATGCATTTCACCGCCCTCTGGCCTCCATTTTTCCAAATAAGAAGTCAATCTTGAGCAGTATTGTTGTTGCCATAAATGTGACGCATTATTTTTCCTCTTGCTGCTTGCAAAGTTATCTCTTTTCTTTGGTTTTCTGTATTTTGACCGTGATGTCAAGGTGTGGTTGTCTTTGTATTTATGTTACCATAGACTTGGTGGCTTATAACAGCATAAATTTATTTCCCATTCTTCTAGGGGCTACAAAGTCCAAGATCAAGGTGCCTGCAGATTTGGTGTCCAGTGAGAGCCCTCTTTGGAGGTGGTTATGTTTTCACTGTAACCTCACTTGATGGAAGGGAGGAGGGGGCTCTTTTGGGTCTGTTTTATTCTTGGGCACTAATTTTCATTCTTTTCTAGATAAATACTACTGAGAGAATTTGATTCTATTCAACTTACATGAGGCTTCACTCTCTTGACCTAATCACCCCGCAGAGGCCTCACCTCTTAATACCAGCACTCTGGGCATTAGGTTTTACCATATGAATTTTGGGGAGACACAAACACTCATATGATAGAATTGATTCTTTAAGCTAATGTTATTTACTATCAGTGGAGAATTTTCAACTATGTTTTCTTCTAATTATTTTTCTGTGCCTTCTATTTTTCCTCTCTTTTGGGGCTCCCATTATATTTATACTTGAATACTTTATATTGTCTGGCAGATCTCTAAAGCTCTGTTCGTTTTCCTTAACTTTTTTTTCTTTTCTTGCTATCCTTTGGACTGGATCACTCTATATTGCTCTATCTTCAAATTCATAGCTTCTTTCCTCTGTCATCTCAGATCTGCGGTTGAACTTATCTAGTGAATTTTCAATGTTAGTTTTGTAGTTTTCAGCTCTAGAAAATCCATTTGGTTCCTTTTTTTAGAATTTCCATTTCTCTGTTGAGATTCTATTCTTGTTGGCTCATTAATGTAGTTTTCTTTCATTTTTGAACATACCGTCCTTTAATTCCTTGAACATAACTGTAATATGTGCTTTGAAGCACATATTTAGTCCGTTGGCTAAATCCAACATCTGGGTCCATTTGGAATCAGAATCTAGTGAGTTTTTTTTCTTCTGGTCAGATTCCTGTTCCTTTGCATGTATGATAATTTTTAGTTGAAAATTGGATATTGTAGTGACTCTGAATTCTGTTTTATTTTCCTGAAAGTTGTTGATTTTTGTTTTGTTTTGTTTTACTAGCTTATCTACACCTAGATTGTTTTCCCCCATGGTGTGCAGCCCCTGATATCACTGTGCAGTTTTTATCTTTTAGTATTCTACTTTGTTTTTTAGTCTGGCTTTCTAAGGGTAATCCCAGAAATACAGAATCCCTGTTTCTGTATTGTTTAATGGCCAGACAATTATTTGAACAGAAATTATGCTCAGACACTTTGAAAAAGTAAACCTTCTACTTTTGCTGCCTTGACATTATGTGGTTGGAGGAATAAATTCAAATCTACAGTTAGCCCTTAGGTTTCCCTTGGTTTTCACTTTGTGCTTCACTCTCTCAGTTCTTTCTAACTCATGCATATTATCAGTCAGTCAAAGAGGTATGGGGTATGGGCGCCTGGGTGGCTCAGTGGGTTGAAGCCTCTGCTTTCGGCTCAGGTCATGATCTCAGGGTCCTGGGATCGAGGCCCGCATCGGGCTCCCTGCTCAGCGGGGAGCCTGCTTCCCCCCCCCTCTCTCTGCCTGCCTCTCTGCCTCCTTGTGATCTCTCTCCCTCTGTGAAATAAATAAATCTTAAAAAAAAAAAGAGGTATGGGGTGTTTATTAGCTCAGCCCTTTCATGGCTCTCTTACTTCCAGGATTTCCCCCTTTACCTTTCTGGGTGATTTTCTGCCCACTCTGAACAGAGGCTATAACCTCAAGCAAGTAAAGCTGCAGGTTTTCACTTCCTATCTAGAACTGCGTGCATGACCTTTAGCCCATAAAACTGCAGATTTTCATCTCCTCATCACAAACCATATCTGTCACCACTAGCTGGTAAGGCCACCAGTTTTCACTAACAGCTCTCAAACCAAGCCCATGATTCATTCCCACTGGAAAAGCTGTGATTCTCACCACTCAGACTAAGGGAGGGGAGGTGGGGGTTGAACCTGTAAGCAAGAAGACCACAAACTCATGGTCATTCTAATGCAGTAGCAGTTTTTCAAGATTAAAAACTTCTTAATTTGTTGTTTGCCTTTGGTCATTTTCTAGTGCCCCAAAATGGTTGGTTTTGACATCTTTGTGTAGTTTTATGCTTGTTTTCTTCAAAGCGAGGTTTCCCAGCTTCTCACACCACCACTCTTGCAGTGCATTTTCAACTGGATTATTTTAATGTTTCTTCTACTCAAATGTTTTATTGCCCTCAGGTTTTGATTTTGATCAGAAATGTACTGGTGTCAAGAGGTTCGTGTAGAGACATGGAAGGAGAGCTCCAAATTTTGCATAAGCCACCTCAAAAGTGCAAAAATAAATGGGGGAGCCAATGAGGCTGAACACTAAACTGGGGGTTTCAGAGTCCAATCTCAGTGCAGCCATAAGACCCCTCTCTGAGGTTCTCTAACAAACATGTCTAAAAAGGATACTCCTAGCCTCACCTAACATGTTTCACTGCTTCCTATCTTCTCCCCTGGGTCCTGCCCCCACCTCCCCTCTGCCTTTCTCATGGGTTCTATGACTCTATGAGGGTGAAAATGGCTGAAATTAACTTTCACTTCTGCTCAGACAAGTGAAACCCAAGAGCAAGGTCATTTCCTCGTTCTTTTCTGAGGGGCTGCTAGAATCCATTTTTGTTTTTTTCCGACCCCCGTCTATTGGAGGTGGATAGAAAGGTGACACTTTTTTTCCAGACCACACAAAGGCCAGCTTACCTTCCCCTTCCTGCAGACACTCACCTCCCCCTTGTGCACCAATTTTGAACAGATGAGCCAGAGTCAGAGGAAAATAGATTTTTCTCCTTAGGAAGGTGGATATTCTGCTCCCCCACTACACTTTTGATAACCTCAGGTGAAAGTACATAAAATTTGTCCAAAAGTCACTTGTTTAGTCATTTATTTAATTAGACATAATAGGACATAACTCAGGCAGCATCATTTGGATGCTTGTGTAGTAAAAGATTCAACCTAGGTATCTGCCTCTGAGAGTTTGAAGGATTCTTAGTCGCAAGTCATGTTCAAAGCTATCTGCTTGATAACTTCCTCTAATAATCCCTGATGTTCCCCTTGCTCCTGCCTCTGTTCTAATACTGTGCCTCGTTGGGTTTCTATGGCCACATTTCCCACACTCCATTATAATGTCTGTCTACCAGACACCCTTCCCAGGCTCCCTAGGCTGACTCCCTCAAAGGAGGGTCATGCTTATTTATACCTCTACCCCGAGCCTCTGGCATGTGCTTACCACAGAGTAAATGTTCATAAAATTTTGTTGTGTTAATTGAATTGGAATAGCAAGGCTAAATAATCTCATCTCAAGTCAGCAAGTCTTTAAATCATAAGTTTAAGGAGCTTGGGATTCTTTCAACTTGTATTTAATGCTTAGATCCAACTCTCAGATGTCAGGAGATGAATATAATAATGAATTAATAAGAGCTATGATTCACTAAGCACAGCTGGTTCGGGACACTGTTCTGGACTCTTCAGTACCAAGGATAGAAGAAGACAAAGCAGTATTAAGGACTAGATTTGGGACTTAGATTGGGCATAGTCACATCAGCTACCAGTTATTTGGAGTTTATAATGTACTAAACACCGTAATACATATTTTTTATGCATTAGTCCATTTACTGTCACAAAAACCTTTTGGGGAGATCAGGCAGATTGTTTTCAAAGAGCCTTAGAACCCAAAATCTCCATGTCACTGCTGCTGTTGCTTTGAACATCTGCAAAAAGCTCTTCTTACCCAAAACTCATAGCAAATTATTGTCTTAGCCCTAAAATCCATGAGGAAACTGATATTCTGGACTCTGGTTCCAGGCTAGGAGCAGAAGCAAGCCTGCCTGAACTCCACCCCTGCCAAGGTTCCCAGACATAAAGGCAGGAGAGGAATGTGCCCATTGGCTCCCTTTGGTCCCTGGATCAGAAAGCAGGTGACCAGCAGCTTACCATGTCTGGCTGGACCAGCAGATCTCTCAAGGTTGTCTCAGCAACCTTCTTGGTCCTGTTGTTCCCTCGGCTGGCGTAGTATAGGACAGCACCTCACCGCTCCAGACGATAGGGTCTTCTCCCCATCACTTCTATCATTCTCTGTGCCCCCGAGTTTTCAGAGCCAAGTGCAGTAGGACAATGGAAAAGGCTCTGTGATCAGAATCAATGGCTGGTTAGAGTGCTATTTAAAAAAAAATGAGAATCAGCACTTATCGAGAGCCAGTTCTGTGCCTGTCACTCACAGCCATTCTGTCATTTGTGTCCATAGTGTCTCTGGGCTAGGTATGATCGGCACTATGTGGAAGACAAGACAAAACCAACGAGGCTGAGAGAACAGCTGCCCAGGCTCACACAGATGGCACAAGGCAGCAGAGACCAAGCTCTTTCTTGTCTTGCAGATAAATGCTGCAAGGCAGAGCGAAATACCTTGTAGAGGTAGCTGGGAAGTTTACTAACTCTGCCAAGCTAGGTGCAGGAAATCACCACCCATGTTATTAAACCAAAACCCCATGAGAAAACTTTCTAGTGGCAGAGGGTCATTAGAACCAGTGTGACCCGGGGCCTGAGAAAGACCAGCTGCTTGCGGTCCTTCCCCGCAGGCTTCTCTGGGTCAGCGGTGCCCACTGGACCCAATGAACCCGCAGAAGCCTTCAAAGTGCTCTGTGGGAGGGGCGGGGCTCCTCGGAGGAAGCTGCTGAAACTCCGACCACAGACCACAGACCGGGGAGCCTACCACCTCTGCCTGGTGCCTGTCGCCGGCAGGAAGCCACCAGCTACGGGGGACTGATTGAGACAATCGCGACGGGCTTTTTCTCTGGGATTGTATCAGGAGTTGCTGGTTGTCACTAGAAGGCGGCTGCATCGCGAGGGCGCTGGGACTGAAAAAGCTATGGTGACAAGCTACTGAGCATTATCAAGGTAAGACTCTGCGTCTTCGTTTTGTTTTGTTTTGGGTTTATAAAAGCTCACCCATCCAGGGAGATCTTGTTTCTTGGGCTTTCTAAGCTGGAAAAGCCAGTGAATGCGCCACAGAGGAAAGACAGGAGAAGACTGTGGGGTGGGAATGGGGGTGGGCACCAGCATACCGGATGTGGGGCTCCAGGCAAGTTACTCAGCCTCTCTATAAGCAAGGGTAATGGTACCTAAGGGGCAGACATGGCAGAGGCTGGCAGTGATGTATGGGGAGTGTCCGGCTCAAGGCAAATGATTGGTTGTTGCCCTCTTTAAGTTTTGTTTGTTTTTAAATAAGGTTGTCCATTTTTCAGACATCAGGGGTAGGGTGATAGAATAGGTTTAATGATGACTTTTTGGGCTAAGAGATCAGTTTCTGAAGAGGAATGAAGAGTTGATAACGTATTTTGGGAGGAGTTTTAAAATTCTGGGGTTTTGACAACTGTTCCAATCATTTCCTTATTGGCCACTGCTTCCACCATCAACTGTCCACATTACCAAGGAATTATAGAGTTGTTATCACTGTGCTGCCATAGTTAGAGAGAAAAATTGTGTATGATATATGTAGATGCTTCTCCTTCCTGGATGGAGTTTGATTCCCCCCATCTTCAGTGCTGAAGGGACTTAGACTAAAATATGGAAAGGGAAGAACAGTAAGTCCATAGTGGCAAAGGCTGGCAGACACCACCTTAATCAGGTGAATCAAGGTTAACGTCTCAAGGGATCGGTCACGTTGTATTATATAACTTTGGCTACAGTGGGAGGAGAAAGTACTTCCCTTCTGTGCTGTTCTTCCCCCGAGCCCTTAACCCCGATCTCATCATGAGGAAACATCAAACAAACCCAAAGTGAGGGACAATCGGCAGAATACTTGGCCTTTGCTTTGTCAAGGTCACGGAAAATGAGGAAAGATGGGGAAACTGTTACCCATCAGAGGAGAGTAAGGAGACATGACAACTAAACTCAGAACTCACATCTGGGATTGGAGTGGGTCCTAGGGGAAAAAGTCGTTAATGAAAAATAGGTGAAATCTAAATAAAGTCTGGAGTTTAACTAATACCGTTGTGCCAATGCGGATTTCTTCATTCGGGCAAATGTACCATGGTTAAGTAAGAAGGTAATATTAGGGGGAGCAGAGTGCCGGGTATATGTGAAGTCTCTAGACTATCTTTGTAACTTTTCTGTAAACCTAAAATTATTCCAAAATAAAAAGCTAAACAAGATTATACTCATCTTGCCTTAGAGCAGTTGTGGTCAAAAGGTGAGCCTGCTTGGGAAAACTGGAATCCATGGCATGGTGGTCCCTGCCTTCTTTTTGAACTTTTTGGAACATAACAGGCCTTTTGCATTTTTTACCATTGTCTCCTCCGACCCCCACCTTAGTCCTGGAAAGTTCTATATTTCTCTCTCTCTCTTTTTAAAAAAGATTTTATTCATTTATTTATTTGAGAGAGAGAGAGCACAGAGGGAGAGGGAGAAGCAGACTCCCCACTGAGCAGAGAGCCCGATATGGGCCTCGATCCCAGGACCCTGAGATCATGACCTGAGCTAAAGGCAGAGGCTAAGCTGACTGAGGCACCCAGGGACCCTTATATTTCTCTCTTTGTGGCATTTCTCATCCTTCATTTATTCTTTTATTCAGCACACATTTTTGAGCCCTAAGGCCCAGGGGCTTGAGGGCCATGTACCCCACCCTCTGTCTGCCCAGCAGTACTCACTGTGCTGGTTCAGGCTCGCAGGCCTCCAAGTGCATGCCCAGAGACCCAAACATGACCTCCTCCTTGGTGTTGAAGCAGAAGGCCAGGACAGAGGCAAGTGAGGGCCCTCACCCTGTGCGGAATACCAGGATGGAATCTGCCACGCTCTGGGCCCAACCATCTCCACAGAATCTGTGGCCAGCCAAGCAGCTGTGAGCTGAGCTGGGAACCAATTCCCTGGGAGCCCACTGTATGGCCCTGAAGCTTGCAGCAGCCGGATGGAGCCGCCAGGGGCCAGCATCCTTGCTTGTAAGGGTCAGGTGTGTGGGGAGGTAGCAGGGGAGCAGGAGCAACCTGACCCCACCCACACCGACCCCCGTGCCCGCCCTCC
>LNAC01000594.1:827184-899620 GCA_002007465.1 Ailurus styani
ACCGCTCCCACCCCCAGGGCCCAGCAGAGCAGGTGTGCTCTGGTTAGAGGGTGATGTCCCAGCCAGATTAGAGAAAGAAGAAAGAATCATGAAGCTGTAGGAAGACAGCACTTAGATGAAAATCACAACAGTTAGATGAAGATCAGAAGGGAGAGCGGCGATTACCGCTGGGCCTCGAATCCTTTTCCTGTCACAGCTCCTGCTCCCCCACCGCCAGCCTGTCTTCTGCTTTGACCAAGCCAGCGCCACGCTGCTCCGGAAAGCTCTAGACCATGCTCCTGCTGCTCCCCCAGCCTGGGGCCCTCTCCCCACCTTCTCATCAGGGCAAGTCCCACCTGTTCTAACTCCTGGGCCCAGGGCCACTGCTTTCTCTCCTGTCCCCAGGGCCCAAATCCATCCCCGTGTCCCTGTGAACTTCCAACACACGCCAAGGGCTGCTTGTTTGCAGGAGTTCTGGATCTGAGCTCCCCGGGAACAGGGAACTGGGCCCCTTACATCCTCTTCTGAGTCCCAGAGCTCAGGACAGCATCTGGAGCCAGTGGGTGCCCTGTGAAATGGTTCTTGAGGGAAAGGAACAAGGGCAAGTTCTGGAATGCCAGTGAAGATTAAGACAGGAGCAAGAAAGCTTGAAGGCAAAAACGCATGTAAGATTTAATGACCACCCTTAGGCACAGTGAGCTTCGGTGCCGTCACCACACCTGGGGTTTTAATGGGGGCCCCTGTGAAAGAAGGTGGTTGTCACTAGGTCTCCGGTGTGTTCTGCTTGCTGCAAGGTGCAGGATCAACCAGAGGAAGATGCTGAGCCCTGGGGCCAGCCAGTTCTGCTCTAGGACCTGGTTCTGCCACTTCCAGCTAGACAAGTGTGAGCAAAGGACCCAGGTTTCTGTAAGTTGGGAGCAGGTGCACTCAGCTTCAAGCACTGGAACGAGAACTAGATTGAGCAGGATGATTGGAGCATAGAAGAGGCTCTGTATTGGTCCCTGCTGACCCTGCAGGACCTCAGCTCACCACAGGCCACTGTGTGCTTTCTCACCAGAGGGCTGATGCTTCCAAAACCATGTCATACAAGGAGGTTCTCTTGGGTGCCTTGTCCTTACCTCCTTCTGCCAGCTTCTTCATATACCTTGGTATCAAAGCTGCTGGGGTAGGAACAGGGTGAAGCGAGCGAGTCACCTGGGATGCAGAGTTTAAGGAGGCCCTCATTCTCAGGGTTGGTCGGGGTCAGGAAATGTTTGCACAGGTTTCTGAAGTGTCTGTAAGGATAGGAAGTGGTCTGAGCTTAGTGGATGAAGTCAGGAGTTCCCACCTCCAAGACCGCACACCCTCGATGAGTTTCATGGGGTCT
This sequence comes from Ailurus styani, assembly GCA_002007465.1. Lineage (NCBI taxonomy): Eukaryota > Metazoa > Chordata > Mammalia > Carnivora > Ailuridae > Ailurus > Ailurus styani. Next base: position 828,530 of record LNAC01000594.1, read on the forward strand.
AGGAGCTCTCTGAACTTGTCTGCGAGCTTTTGAGTACATGTATACTCCTGGCTTCTATCACATTCCCAAAAGGATCCGCCAACTTCAAATATTTAGAGTCACCAAGTCCAATATTTAGTAATAATAATTTAATTTTAGTGCTCAGTGTGTTGCAGATCCCAAGAATTAGAAAGAACATCAGCATGGAAGTACAACAAGGCAGATGTGGCTGAGAGGTTCTCTAGGATAGAGGTTGGATGGCCAGCCTGTGGACCAGAGGGCTTGAGTTCAAGGTGTTGCCCTGCAGCTTTCTGACTGTGTGACCTTGGGCAAGTCACCAAATGTCCTTGTGAAATAACAGTAGTTTGACCTCAGTCTATACTGACATAACTCAGGTAGGTTAATTTACCCTGGAGTCTTACTTCTTTGTTAGTAACAACATATCACGGGGTTATAAAAATAAAACCCCAAAGTCCTAATTCTTAGGTGAGTTGAAACTGAAAAGTATACAATATTTCCACTGGGATTCTATCCAGTTCTCCACGTGAGAATCACCAGAGGAGTCCCTGCAATTTGCAAAAAACACTTTACACATTGTAATTTTTTAAATTTGTTTTTATGCACAATATTTATTTTGAAGTCTCAAAAGAGAGACCATGGTTTCGTTATGTTTCTCAAAGAGGAAATGCGTTTAATACGACTGAGAAAAATGAGTCCAGATATTTTGGGTGTGTTCCCCTCTCCTCCTCTCCCCTCCCCTGCCCTCCCCTGCCCTCCCCTGCCCTCCATCAGGCTCATCTGTTTGGGATGCTTGGGGTGTTCAAAGGATTGCGTTCCAGAATCAGGCCCAGGCACCCTTTCCTGGTGAGGGCATGTGATCCTAGGCTAGAGCTGAAGGCTGCTGTAAGAAGTAAGGTAGCGAGCTCATTGTGTCATCATTACTGTGATGCCACTAAGACAACTGTCCACCATTCCACTCAGGACCACCCTAAGAGTTGCAGGAGAATTACTGTCAGGCTCCAGATCTGGGAAATCCGTGCTTCTCTGGAGCAATGGATGTCCTAGAGACACTTACTCTTCAAACTGATAATTTCCTACTTAGTGCTTTGGACTCCAGGACACTTAGAGCCTAATTTGCATCCGACCACTAGCAATTGGCTAGCCCCATCTCATGGTCTGTATTTCTGTGTAACCAGCTTTACCCTCAAATTTGTTTCTCTGCCCTAATTTACCCTTTGGTCCTGATTTCTTCATCTCTTTTTCTCTCCTATTTGTTTCATGTTTGGCTTTATAAGTGGCTCCAAATCTTTTGGGGAGCTCCAGAAAATGAATAAATAAATAAACAAAAACAGAACAGCATTTTTGAAAGAGTTTGGTGCCTGGTGTGGGTGCTCAGTAAGAATTAATTCCCTTTCTGTGTACAAGAGACCAATTCCTTGTTTATTTGTTTTGCCAAAGGGGCCAACCTATGGTGAAATGCTCAGCTGTGAGTCTCTAGTAGGTTCATAAACAGCTTGTTACACTACCTATTTTTAGATATTCTACTTTGTGTTGTTGCAAAGATTATACATAGTTATTTCATGTTAAGATTCCCTTTACTCCTAAGCAAAGTTTTCTAGGGCCTGTAAAATACTTCGTACAAATTTGTTTGTACCATTGTACTATTGTAATTCTTTCAGAGGGAACCTGGAAGGTGTAAATAAAGTAACATCTGTGAAAATAATGTTTCTATTAATAATTTATAAGTTAGTAAAAAAAATAAAAGTTACATAATTAAAAAATCTCTTTATTCCTGCCATTTCTATAGTACATTCAGATTTTTTAAAAGAAATTGATTTATTTGTGCATTTATTTATTTAGAGAGGGTGTCCTTGAGTTGGGGAGGGCACATGAGTTGGGAGGGGTGGAGTAGGGAAGGGGTAAAAGGGGGAGGCAGAGAGAATCTTAAGGAGCTTCCATGTGCAGTGTGGGTCTGACGCGGGGTTTGACCTCAAGACCCTGAGATCATGACCTGAGCTGAAATCAAGAGTCAGACGCTTAACCAACTGAGCCACCCAGGTGCCCTCCAAAGAAATTTATTTTTTTTTAAAGATTGCATTTGGAGATGGGATCAAAAGTAATAATCCATTTTATGATTTTGTTTGGGTGGCTTTATGGGAAAGGCTCAAATCTCTTTTCCCTATGCATTCACGTGGAAAGGAATCATTTCCATGTCGTGGTATCTGTCTGTCTGATGGACTCCCTGGCATCTGTCAGTGCAACGTGGGAGGGTTGGGAGGGGGGAGATTAGGTTAAGATAAGTATCTTCTAGACTGAGAGCAGTGATGTTCTGGTAATGCTGGTAAACGTTCAACAACCACCTTTCCGGAAAACAAATGTACACACATATATACATGTAAGTTTATTATAAACTGCACTGGAATAAAGAATATGTAACACATTATTTACAAATAATAATAAAATATGCAATATTCTTTATCATGGATACCATAAGGACACTGGTTCACCAAAGAGTGCTTTTTTTCACTTTTGCCAAATTCTTGTGTCCATGGTCAAGCTATAGTTTCAATGGACACACCGGTACAGGGGTGGCATGGATCCTTGATATTTTCATTTATGTGGACACACCGGTACAGGGGTGGCATGGATCCTTGATATTTTCATTTATGTGGACACACAGGTGTAGGGGTGGCAAGGGGTCCTTGATGTTTTCATTTATGTTAATTAACATGTATTAATTAACATTATGTTAAGAAGACCAAAATGACAAAGGTGTATCAGCACGGCATGCTGGGCATAGGCAATGAGAGCACTGGCTTCTTTGCTAACTTGGATAATAGTTTTTAATTACTCAAAAAACTTTTCTCAATTTTTTGTGCTATTTATGGCTATGAACAGGACACATTTTAAAGTTGCACCTACATTATTGACATTTTCTCCATCACTGTATTAAGTCCAGAAAATCAACAAAAAAGCCAATCAGCCCCAGGTTTAAAGCTCCTGCCTATTCCTGTGGTGTAAACACTCCTAGAGTGACATCTTGCAGCTGCCCACATGACCCGGCTGCACACAGGGCCGGGGAGCAGCGTGCAGTAGCCTACCATTAGACAGTGTTCCCACAGATGCGACTGATGTAAACAACCTCAAGCGGAGATAACAGTGAAATGCAGTGAAAAAACTAGGGAATGGTGACATTTGAGTGTTTATTCCCTTCATTTTTAAAATAATTCATTTAATTATATTTTATATAATTTAGACTTTATGTAATTTTAATTTTGTATGCTTTAATTTTGAATAGTGATGTGCTTATCAGATGGCTCACAAAATTCCCCCACATTTAACAGTTGACTCCCACAAACCTATACAAGTTGGCCCCGGCACACTGCTGATGAGAAGCCGAATATATCAGTTTCAAACCACAGATCAGCGTCCTGTCTGCATCTGGCTTTGCAAAACAGGGACAAGTGGAGAATAGCCTGCCTCCTGGGACTACCTGAGTGCTGAGCCTTGCAAAGGAGGCCTAGGTACCCAGGGTATCCTGCCGTATGCTTGGTGGCAGGAAGGGTGTGCATAGTCCTGGGTAGAGACCCTCTCCCTATAAGGGTCATGCCCCTGCACCAGTTCCTGCTGCCCGTGACCTAGCTTTTGGAGACCACAGACCCCTGATGAGTTTCTTGGAGCTTATGAGCTTCTTAAACTTGCATGTAAGCGAGGTGCCTGGGTGGCTCAGTTGGTTAAACAGCTACCTTAGGCTCAGGTCATGATCCCGGGGTCCTGGCATTGAGCCCCACGTAGGGCTCTCTGCTTAGCAGGGAATCTGCTTCTCCCTCTGCTGCTCCCCCTGCTTGTGCTCATTTGTACTCTTAAGCAAATAAATGAAATCTTAAAAAACAAAACAAACCAAAAACTTGCATGCAAGCATTTCTGGAGGACATGGGCAACCCTCTGCAAAGATCGTTTCTGGCTTTCATTAGATTTCATCAATTCAGGAGGGGTTGAGACTGCTGGCACAAAAAAGGATTGGCTTCTGATTAAGGCTTTCTCATGTCATGAGAACATGGGTCAATATGGGATGTTCTTCCTGTTCCAAGAATGACTCCTGGGGGGCCTTCACCACCAATGTCAGCTAGATGCACAAAACAGAGATGTTTCCTCAAGGGGATCAGGGCTCCGTGAAGTGCAGAGGGTTCCTTGTTGGCAATTGTCTGAGGCTGAGATTGGCAGGGTGACACCTGCTCCCATCTGTCTTGACAAACAGGCCTGGGGGCTCTATCACAGGTGTGGAGGAGGTAAAGTGGGGTGTCCCTTGTACCCTGATTTCTGCCAGAGCCTTATCTTAGCTGAAACTGCTTGCTTCCTGGGCTGTCAGAGAGAAGAGCCAGCTCCTACCCTGTCTTCCTGGTCAAATAAACCTTCCCAGGTTCCTTCGCTTCACCCTGTCAACCAAGACAAGTGGCCTCTGAGAACCGGCAAATGGGAAGTGAAAATAATACCCCAGAGGGGCTTCTGCCTCAGACATCACAGGGGACAGGCCCTGTGACTGATGTCTTCCTTCACGCTAGAACCCTGGCCTCTAGAAAGATCTCTTTGGCTTGTACGATAGTTTCTCACAGAAAGGTCACACTCCTTTGTGGCATAAGAGAAGGGTTCAGAAGCTTCCTTCAGGAGGCCCCTCGGCGAAAGTGAGCGAGGCATGCAGTGAGGGCAATGCCTCCTTCACTTCATTCCTGCCAAATGACACTGTAACACTCATCGCAGTGGGTCTGGAAGCTTCTGCTTCAAATCAGCTTCCTCTAATTGCTGCGTAATAAAGCCCCTGTTAGGATGTGCTCTCCACCCTCCTCCCAGTTCCTTCCCCTCCTCCGATTCATTTGTGTGTTGTCAAACCTGCCACGGAGAGACAGCCTTCCTGTAAGCCAACTGACACCTCCGTGTTTGGTCCTTCGTTTCCTGTTGATCAGAAAGCCCCTTGACAATTGAATGAAGAAAAGGTATGAACGGAGTGGGGAAGAACTACAGGCCCTTGGGTGCTGGTTTTGTCCATATATGATGTGGTCATAAATTTGATATTTAAGATCTTCTTTGAATCTTCATGGTTACGTACTTTTAGCTCCTTGCAGGCAGGAGTGGCTGCTAGCTGGTCTCCACCAAGCATGTGCTCGAAAATGTCTCCAATGTGGTGGTTTGCTTTTGGAGGTCGGCCTGAGTGACTAAGGGTGTCCTGCATCTCCCAACCCCATGAGATCTGGCCTGAGAAGGGAGGGTTTGTGGTTTTAGCTTTGGATATCCTAGAGCTCTCTGGCATGTGGAGTTTGGGGGAAGCCGGCCATTTTGGATGCTATTTTAAGGATTTTATAACTAGAGAAGCAAAAAAAAAAATCTCTTCAGGGAAGGAGGTTATTGACACAGGATATGTTCTCTGTCTGTCTCTGACACACACGGACACACACGGACACACACGGGCCCATGCGCACACATGGACACAGACACATACAGGCTCCCACACACAAGCACAGATGTATGCAGGCACACACAGAGGCAGCACACACATACCTATCAACAACAACAAAATATCACAAAACCCACCATCACAAATGCCGTTGCAACAAAGTGAAGGAATAAAGTCTGCCCCATAAAGAGATTCCCAAGTTTCATCCATTTGGTAGAAATCCAGTTGCTAAAGCACCACCCTCCCTAAAGTTCTTCTCATTCATTCTTGTCACTGTACAAACTTTTCTGCTGTCAGATGGCAAGCAATGTCTGTCTTCTAGTCTGAGCAGGTCCTGAGAAGGGAGGGAACATCCCCTTCCTAATCCCCTCATGTCAGAGCCCAGACCGGTGTGTTGGTGGCCAGCATCTTGACAGGGCCGCAGGGCGGGGGAGGCGAGTCACAAGAGAGGCCACAGAGCAGTAGAGGAAGGAGATGAAGGAGACTCCAGGCCTGCCTGAAATCCTCAGGATCCCTGCCTGGTCTTTCTCCGCCCTGCTAAGGGTGACTAAGTCCCCTGGCTTCTCTAGGAGGAGGCTCTAATCCCCGCAGAAGAAACCTAAAACACAGGGAAAGTGGGAGTCTTAGCAAAGGCCAAAGCTAGAACACACGCAAGTTCCCTGAGTGAGGGCAACGCTGGGGTAACATTTGTCCCCTCCTTTCTCAGATTTGTCCCCACATCTCACTGCTTTAGTTCAGGCCCTTCCTGCCTTTAGAGCCATACTCTCAGAGCTCCTGTCTCTGCCTAGTGACCCACATTGCAGTCCTTCCTCCTCTGTGTGGTTGGCAAGATGTGTCTGAAGCTCAAATGTGGCCCTCTCACCCCCAGGGTAAAAATCTTCACTGACTCCTCACTACCTGAGAACAACGCCTAGGCCTCATGGGACCAGATATCTGGTCTCCCATCCCCGTTTCCCTCCTGTCATCCTTCTTCAGATGCATGGGGCCAGTAGTCCTGTCCCCAACAGCTCCCTGTTGCCCATCACACCTCAGAGCTTGTGCTGAGCCCTCTTCTCTGCTCCAAATGCCCATCTCCCCAAGGAGAGCTCCCGGGCATCCCTGAAATTCCAATCCCAAGGTCTCCGCCTTTGTGAGCCTTCCTGTGGCCCAGCCACCCTGATCCAGGGACCAGCAGGAATGGCTGACAGCTTCTAGCCACTGGGCCCAGCAGGGGGCTAGCGTAGCATCGACCTCAAGCTTCGTGCCAGGTGAACACGGCTCTCTGCCCTCGTTCTCCAGGCGCACCACCTGGTTGTATCCCCAGTTCCCAGTAGCACACCCAGAGGGCAGAGTCCCTTTTCTGTGGTCACACAGATAAGCAGCGACCCACCTGATCCTCAGAGCGGACCTCCTAGCTCCTCAGTCTGCTTGGTCACACTGTGAGGTGTCTCTCTAAGGCAGCTGTGAAACGACCCTGAAGCTCTCCCATGACCTCTTTGCAAACCTACGGGGTGGACAACACACAGCTGAATTCGTCCCTTGGCTCTATTCTCTTTTACCTTCCCAGGGTCACATTCAGAAATATCTATTGGCTCATTTATCATTCATTTAAAAAAAAAGAAGAAGAATGTGGTGTTTGTGAGAACAAAGAGGCTAAGGGGAAATCTTCGAAACTGTTGACAGGGACATCAGCTTCATAGAAGGTAGAAGAGTGGGTTGAGCGAGTTTATTACAAAGGTGGCCCTAGCCTCTGGAAGAATATCTGGAGGGCTCAAGGAAGTCATAACAGAGTAGATGTGCGTGGGGTGAGTATGAATCTTGGTCCACACTGGGTGTACGAAAATAGAATATCTAATCTGAGCATCTTGATTTCTGCTGGGTATTGGGAAATAACCCCAGTGAGCTCAGCACTCTCCCCCTTTCTCCGGGGTTGGGCCCCAGTTCTGGGGTGGGGCTTAGAACTTTGGGGCAGCCCATCTGGTCTTCATCAGCAATCCACACAGGCTGCTGCCAGAACATCTCGTGCCAGCCTCTGACACGGGTCCAGCCTTCCCCCAGGACTTCTGTGCCACATCATGGGGTGGGGGAATCATGACACCACTGCCGTGCCACTCTGGACTGAGGGACTCTCACTGAGACCCCCTGGGCTCCTGTCTGTCCAGACTGGCTCACCGCATTTCTCTCAACCTGAGCCAAGAGACTTTTCTTGTTTCTGCTTTATTTCCTTGTGGCGATGGCTTCAACATGGGCATGGAACAAAATAATAAGTGGGGAGAAGAAGAAAAAAAATCCATTCTTATCTTAAAAAACACATGTCTGCTCTACCTACTGACAGAAACCATTGCACTTGCTGCTTTGATTTTTCTTCCCCCCACATAGAGTATAGATGTAAACCATGTTTCCAAACTGTGTCTACAAACTTGGGGAGCTGTGAGAGCTCCCACGGATCAGGAACAACAAGGGGGAAAGGAATGGAAGCAGGCGGAGGGAGGACAGCTTGCCAACCAGTTCTAGCTGTAGGAGGAATGGACACAGGAACTTCGAGAGAAGAAAGCAGAGAGCCCTGCCTTCCTACCTGTGGCAGACCACCCCACCCCCAGGAATCATCCTAGATCTGTTGAGTGTGGCCTAGACCACCAGGACGATGTTGAGATGCCGGTGGGTGCTGATGGATCCTGCCGATGTGGGGCCTGTCACTGCCTCTGAGGAGGGCAGATCGCCCTGATTGGAGGGGAAGACAGCTCTCGTGTCTCAGCTGCAGGGAGCCATCAGAGGAAGGGAAATCACCACTCTGAAGAAACTTTAAAAGGACAGAAGCCTGGTTGGTGACTCCAGTGGAAATAAAGGATCCTGCTCAGGGGGCCAGCCAGTACTTGGAATCTAGAAGTACCCAATCAGGGAATTGCAGTGAACAGACTTGAGAGTTTGGGGAGGGGATACAAGGGTTCATGCGAAGACAAAGCTCAAAGGGTGCCAAAGCTCCACCAGGCATTGGGGGTGCAGATGACTTTAGTAACACAGGATGGTAACCTCAAATTAACACTGGAGGAGGAGCCTGAGACCAAGACGGGGAAGAAACCAGGAGAGATGAGAGGAGAATGGCCAAGAGGCCCAGCCTGTACCAAGCTAGTTCTGTCCCCGAGACTGCAGTTCTGTAACTGAGCATTGGTCTCACCATATTGGCTGGGGGACTTCCTCTCTCTGGGCTTCAGGTTCTGACTCTGAACCTCCAAGGGGGTAGACTAAGTGGGCTCTGAGCCTTCCTTCCAGTCAACCCTTTGCTTGTTTACTTGGCACAGCATGCATATCAGTCAAATGTGGAAGAGTGGCCAGTACCTGAATGCTAAGAAATGGGTCAGGTGTTTTGTGCCACGACCTCACTTAATTCCTGCAAAAAGCTCTGTGACATCATCAGGAACTCACCAAGGGCCTGGGGGCTGGAAGGCCAGAGCCCAGATGCAGACTCAGGTCTGTGGGTCTCCAAAACCAGGGCTCTTCGCTCTTCATTATTTGGTCTGTCAGCTGCCTGCTGTGAGCGGAGCCCTGAGCCAGGCCTGTGGTAAGGACAGGAGAAGCTTAGCACCCCTGTGGAGGCAAAGGCTAACTCGCGCTGTGAAATTGGAGCTTGCAGAACCATACACAGCAGCTGAGCAGAAATGGGCAGCCCAGGGTGGAGGAGCACAGGGTGGTACTCGCTCAGCCTCCGGGAAACCTCTGCCTGAGGCGGCATCCAGCACCAGCTTCCCTGAAGAAATGGCCCTCCGGAGAATGCCCCTCTTGTCCTGCTGGCCAGGTCAGCACCTGCCAGCTTGGCTTTTCCCCATCTGGGTCAGCATCGCCCCTTGTCTACCCAGTAGCTCAAGCCTCCTTGACATCACCGTTCATTTCTCTGTTGCTCCCCACACCCATCTGCCCTTGGGGATCCATCCCCTCCTGAAAACCCCGCCCATGGTCTCCCCGCCCTGGAACTGTCAGTTGCCCACCGTTACTTACGGTGACATGCGCTACGTCAGCCAGACGCATGCTAGGTCCCGAGGACACACATGGGAGTTGCTGAAGTCAGACACGAGCCGCCACCCTGCCTACCCCAATCTGTCTGTGACAGGGGGCTCCCTGAGGTTCTGCCCTACACTCTGGGGCCATCGGATGAGGGAGCCTTTCATTGCTCCAGGGGCCAGAAGAGCCACGATGGAGGAGCTTCAGGAGAACGGGTTTCACAGGGCTCAAGAGATCAGGCCCCCACAGAGGGCTTTGAGAGGGAAGTGCTGGGTGTGCAGCAGGGGGGCGGGGGGGGGGTAGGTGCTGCACCTTCTGCTCACATCCCACAGCCGCAGGCCCCTGCACGACAGGGAGGCAACTAGGCACTTGGCTTGGGAGAAGTGAGCCAAAGCATGCACTGTTTTTCCCCGGGAGGCTCGGTCCTAATGAGCAGTGTGCTGACCGTGACCTTTAAGAAGATCCAGTGGCCTCCTGATGGCTGGAGCTCTTGCCCCTTCCTCCAGAAAGCTGCACGGCTGGGAGCTTTTCTCTCTCTCTCTCTCTCTCTTTCTTTCTTTCTTTCTTTTTCTTTCTTTCTTTCTTTTTCTTTCTTTCTTTCTTTCTTTCTTTCTTTCTTTCTTTCTTTCTTTCTTTCTTTCTTCTTTCTTTCTTTCTTTCTTTCTTCCTTCCTTCCTTCCTTCCTTCCTTCCTTCCTCTCTCTCTCTCTCTCTCTCTCTCTCTCTCTCTCTCTTTCTTTCAGGATTTTATTTATTTCAGAGAGAGCGAGAGCACAAGCAGGGAGGGGTGAAAGGACAGAGCAGGAGGGAGAAGCAGACTTCCCACTGAGCAGGGAGCCCGATGTGGGACTTGATCCGAGAATCCTGGCACCATAACCTGAGCTGAAGGCAGAAGCTCAACCAACTGTGGCCCCCAGGAGCTCCCAGGAGGCTTTTCTGTAATTATCTCCACGTCTGTTGTGAAAACAGCCAAACTCCCAGCCCCCCGGGAATCCCACGGCGCCCCCACGTCTGTTTCCAGCACCAGCAAGCACCAGACAAGTCATTTACCTCTGACTCTGTGGGTCGGCCCACCTGTGCATGGCATGAATCGGAACACCAGAGGCTCACCTGGATTTGGACACGAATGTCCTCAGGCTGCTTGCGTGAACTGTCTCCTCATTGGCTAGACTCGGAGGCCGAGGACCTAAAGGGCAGAGGGTCTGCCAGGGTGACAGAAGGTGGGGTCACTGCTCTTTCAGTGGCAGGCTTGGTTTTGGGGGTTGGGGGAGTCTGACCCGGTCCGCCCACCCTGCTTGCCTTCTCAGCCTGCTCAGGAGGGAAGCCCCAGGAGAAGCCGCGGCTTGGAGGCAGGGCAGGGCAAAGTGGAAGAGCAGGCTGATTTTGTACAGATTTCTCGTCTATCTCTTTACTTGACAACTGTAAGCATTAGATAATACCTCCAAAATTTGAAAACTGACACAAACCATCAGTAATTCTACTAACCTCACATTTTTACCCAAGAGTTACTTATCTTTTTCATATGATGCAGTTTTTAATGGCTGGAATTAGAAGGGGCAGAGCAGTTTGGATTCTGCTTTTCCTCCTTCCTTTGTTTTTTGCATCATAACATAAGCATCTTTTCCATGGTGACATGTCTTCACGATGATCATTTTTGTGGCTGCGTATCGTTTCATCGTGTTAATTCTACTTCACCATTTCAACTGGACATTTGGTTTTCTTCTTCTTCTACTTCTTTTTTCTTTACATTATAGAGGGCTGTGATTAAAAACAAAATAACATGTACTTTGCAAAGCCATGCTAAGCCCCATGACGCCACTGAAGGCTATTCTTTCCTAATCCCTCCAAGGAACGCCAATTATCCTGGGAGCCGAAATGCTCATTTTGAGGGTGGAGTCGGGTGGACTTTGAACTGCCTTTTACGTCATGGTGATAGTGGCCTGACCGCCTCATCCTTTCCCACCCAGCTCCCTGTGGTCAGCAGTGGTGTTCGCCAGCCAGGGTGACCCGTGTGGTCTTTGGCCAGAGAACAGGCTTTCCTCTCTGTGAAATGAAGTGACTCATGAAGAAACAAAACCGGAGCGCCTGGATGGCTCAGTTGCTTGAGCGTTGGACTCTTGATTTCGGCTCAGGTCATAATCTCGGGGTTGTGAGATCAAGCCTCCTGTAGGGCTCTGTGCTCAGTGCAGAGTCTGCGTCAACCACTCTCTTTCTGTTCCTCCCCCTACCCGCCTACTCTTTCTCTCAAAGAAATAAATCTTAAAAAAAAAAAAAATGAAGAAACAAAACTCAAGGCTTTGGTCTCATCTGTCCCAAGGGTGTTAATCAGAGGTCCATGAATTGTTGTGGGTGTTTTTAGGGGGAAGGGTGCTGAAACTGGGCACATGTATGTACAAAAGTGTATTTTGGGGGGAAAAATCTGTACTTTTACCTGATTTGCAAAGAAGGCTGTGACTCCAAAATTGTTTTAAAAGACAACTGATCTCTCTCTTTCTTTCTCCCCCCACTCCACACACTCCCCGAAGCTCCTTTTGGGAGGTTGGGATTAAAATGAAAGAATCCTAAAGATCTGTGTCTATATACAGAGGTCCAGTCATGGGATGGAGAACATATTATCCCCATTTTAAGGATGAGAAAACCGAGGCTCGGAAATTCTTCTAAGGTCATACAGCTAGCATGTGGGGAACTTTAGATTGGAACCCATGTCTGTTTCAGCAGCAAGTCTGTATATGCATACCCATTATGCTAAAGTGCCTTTGGGTTAGGAGGATTGTTTCTATATTTATTTCTTTAACCAACGCTAATTGCTAATGTGTGAAAGTGAGAGATTCTGCTGTGATTGCGGCCATCCACGGTGCTTAACTAAAGGAAATATTTTGGCATTTTTTTAAAGCCTTGCATTTTTCACCAGGGAGTCAGGCTGATACAGAAATATTTGTGGTTGGTTAATTGTTCTTTTCTGCTACAAGCATTAACCATAGGAGGTGAGCTGTGTTTATCAAACTGAAATGTTGACACTCAAGGCTTAAGGAGCCGCAGAAACTTTGAAATTCAAGAGACCAAATCTGACTGTTCAACCCAACAGGTGGGAGATTTTGGTTTGTGATTCCCTGAATAGCATCGGGCCCTTTTCAAACAGATGTTTTTATTAACAACAAACTATTTGGCCCCAATAAGTGACTTTGATTTCCTTTCCCTTAGTATTCCTGTGCTAAATCTCCTTAAGCTCCAGGGCATAGCAGGAGGCGAAGAAGGTGGGGCGTACTTCGATTTCACTCTCCTTGCTTCCTCTGGGGATCTCTGCTAAATTAGCCACTTATTATTACTGAAAATTGGCATCCTTTAAAGGGGAAAGACTGGGCGCCTGGGTGGCTCAGTGGGTTAAAGCCTCTGCCTTCGGCTCAGGTCATGATCCCAGGGTCCTGGGATCGAGGCCCACATCGGGCTCTCTGCTCAGCAGGGAGCCTGCTTCCTCCTCTCTCCTCTCTCTCTTCCTGCCTCTCTGCCTACTTGTAATCTCTCTCTCTGTGTCAAATAAATAAATAAAATCTTTTAAAAAAAAAATAAAGGGGAAAGACTTCCTCAATGGTATTGTAATAGTGTTGTGTGGTGACAAATGGTAGTTACACTTGTTGTGAGCCCAGAACACATAGACTAGTCAGATCACCATGTGTACACCTGAAACTAATGTAACATTGTGTGTCAACTATATTTCAATTTAAAAAAAAGAGAGTTGATGGGGAGACTTCCTGAAATATGGGAAATAATTATGCAAAGAAAGGAAATTATAATTTAATTTTGGGCATCTTAGATGCAATACAACATTAAACATTAGATAAGTGTGCTTTCTTGGTCCCAAAATGTTGGTTAATGATCAATAATTGCTATTTAGAATAACAATGGCTTTGGTATAAATGACACCTTTCTATCATTATCCTGATAAATGAAACTGTTTACTCTTCATGGCAATGGGGTACAGGGTGGGGGATGGATAAAAAGGACTTCTCTAGTGCAAACGTAGGACAGTAAAGTTCCCTAAATTTTTATCCAATTCCCCAAATGTTAACATTTTTCACCTACAGTTTTTTATTCTCCCTCCCTCTTTTTTCTCTAAAATGTATATAGACACATACTTATATATACATTGTGAGACCACATGAGTACACATTCTATATACATAGTTTTTTCTTTAAAATGTTGGTAAGAAATTTGCAGATATGATGCATCTAAATACTTAAGAAGTGTATTGCCTAAAAACATGATCTTTTCTCACATAATCAAAGGGAGATTACCAAAATCAGGGAATTCATGTTGACTGTTATCAAAACTAAAGACTATGTACAAATTTTTCCAATTGTCCCATGAATCATCTCTTTTAGGAAAAAAACTTATCAGAATCCAATCCAGAATTGAATAAATTTAAGTCTGCAATAAAAAAAATAGGACTTTTCTGATGTTTGGGTTTCTCTGATTAATTCATTCATTCATTCATCCATTCATTCAAAACAAGAGAAAGATTTACTACATATATGTTCCAAATGCTGAGAATGGCCCTGAAGATATAAAGATTAAAAAAAAAACACTCCCTTCCCTTGAGGCAATCACGAGGAGTCTGATTTAGAAGAAGATGGGCATTAAACTTAGGGCCAAATATACTATGATTGGTGCTGTAAGGAGTGCTGTGGGCACAGGGGAGGGGTGACGGGACTGAGTGCCAGGAAAGTGTCCCCTGGGCTGGCGATGCCTGGACTAAGTCTTAAATGAAGACTCATTCTTCAATCAGACCCAGGAAACGACACTCAAGAAAATCATGTTGGGTGTTCTTTAGCTCTTTTCCAGAACCTATTATCATTTCTTAACATGGTCTAATCAAGATCATTAGCATGAAATCCTCATTCTCAACACTGCACATAAATCAACCTGCCAACACATCAGTTATCCGACAGGGATGTGGATAGTCTGAAGACTGATGGTTCTGAACTTTTAGGATTTGTAACTGTGGTCTCAACAGACATTTTTCTTTGGTACTTTATAGTTTACAAATTACTTAATGATTTCATTTGATACTTTAAGGCAAGCAAGGAAACCTAGTCCGAGTCCCATTGTACAGATAAAGCAATCTCTGAGGCTCGGTGAGATTTAAAAATCTCTTCCAAGGGGTGCCTGGTTGGCTTGGTTAAGCGTCCTACTCTTGATTTCATGATCTCAGGGCTGTGTTGGGTGTGGAGCCTGCTTAAGGTTTTTGCTCGCTCTCTGTCCCTCCCCCACCCTGACACAAGCTCTCTCTCTAAAATAAAACAAAATTTTAAAAAACTTGTCCCAAATCACGCAGACTTGTAAATAAATAAATATTATGATTTCTTGATGGTTTGGAGTCACTATTATTGTGCCATGCTATAATAATAATAATAATAATAATAATAATAATAATAATAATAACTGACATTTATTTAGTGCTTATTGTGTGGTAAGGTATTATTCCAAGTACTTTACATATTTCATCTTATTTAATATAAAGTCATTCGGGAACTTCTCTTCATAAAAGCAATTTTGGCCTTTGCCTCAAGTTACAGATGAAACCAGATTATTCACTTTCAAGGTTTTCTGGGCAACATAACATGATTGGCTTTCTAAAAAAATATTTTTTCAAGGAAGGTCGAAGCAAGTTTCTCTCAAAATTTTTTGGCCCTAGATAGAGTATTTCTTTTCATGTTCTATCACAATCTACCTCATCCTTTCCCTCCATACCCACCGCCTGGATTAGCCCCTGATGTCCACACCCTGGGCCTGGCTGAGGCTACTGATGACAGCGTGGCTGGTTCAGGAACCAGAACTCCGAATCTTCGAGTGAGTGTTAACAGGTTGGGAGGTGAAGCTGCCCAAGATAGAACAAGCTGGAGGGCAGCCGAAATGAAGACAACATGATTCATGGACAGTGATGAGGGCAGCCGGAGTTGAGAGGGAAAGAGAAACCAGAGAACCATTTCCAGTGGGATCTCTGAGTCACCACCTTGGGCTCCACTGGGCAAGGAGAATGCAGGGACCATCTCTGGACCATCTCTGTATTCCATCCTCATTCTTGGGAGCCCTCAGCAAAGCCTGGGTTCCCCCCAGAGCCCCCCTCTTCCACTGCACCTCCAGAAATCTTCTGTGGAATTACGGGCCCACTGACGTGAGGCCTGAGGGTCACGTGGTGATCATTCATCTTTCTTTCTTTCCTTCTTGCTTTGATCATCCTTCTAAATCCCTCATCCATACAGATGAGGAGGCAGAAGCAAAGAGGAGAGGTGACTGGCTGGAGACTATGCCATGGGTTACTAAATGGATATTGAATGACCTTGGGGATGCCCTGACGACATGATGAGATGCTAAAGTGCCTTCTGAATACTCAGAAAGAGGTAGGACATGCTTGGAACAGGTTGGGAGCCTTTATTAAATTCTGCATTATTTGAACTTGGTCAGTTGGCAGACTGTGTATCTTATATTGTTTGTGGAGGCTATATGTGAACAAGACTCTGGGTAACCAGGGCACCTGGGTGGCTCAGTGGGTTAATGCCTCTGCCTTGGGCTCAGGTCATGATCTCAAGGTCCTGGGATCCAGGCCCGCATCAGCAGGGAGCTTGCTTCTTCCTCTCTCTCTGCCTGCTTCTCTGCCTACTTGTGATCTCTCTCTCTCTGTGTCAAATAAATAAATAAAATCTTAAAAAAAAAAAAGACTCTGGGTAACCAGCACAACCCTCCAGCCAGCCAAGCTGGGTTTCAGAGTCTACCAAATGGAGAAGCCCATGCCTTCGAGGGTGTTTAACTCATTGGTGTTTTGTGAGGGAAATATTTAGTATTTTTAAAAAGATTTTATTCATGTATTTATGTATGTATTTAATCATTTAAAGAGTGCAAGTGGGGGGAGGGGCAGAGGGAGAGAGAATCTCAAGCAAACTCCCTGCTGAGCACGGAGCCTGATGTGGGGCTCTATCTCACAACCCTGAGATCATGACCCAAGCCAAAATGAAGAGTTGGACACTTAATGGACTTCACCACACAGGCACTCTTAGGATTTTTTTTTAATTGGTCATGATGCCTAAGACATTTTACCATATTGAACCTGATGAAACCTGAAATGACACCTGGTCTATTGAGCTATCTGGACTTTTCCCATCTGGCACAAGGGACCATTTTGTTTCAGCAGCTCAGGAATTTTAAGGACAATCCTCTCTTTACATGAATAGGGTCTGGACACGTTCTCTGTCCCTGATCACCTTTGCCATGTGCTGTTAATGGCTGAGTTAAGCGGTCATTCCAGCTCAACTGAAAAACATAATTAAATAATAGGACAACAGTCTGTCCACAGGGTTCTCCCATCACTGCTCAGTTCACTTTGAGAAAAGCCAGTTGTCCTTCTGTGAAGGATGCGTTCCTATCTCAGTCCCACTCTCAAGCCATGGTCGTAAGCAGAGCTAAATGTCGGGACAAACATGTCTGGGTGCCATAGGTAAGAGACATGCAGTGGCCTCTCAGAGTGTCCCCCATTCTCATAAGTACTCACAAGCCCTGAAGAGCAGAGTGAGGGTGCTTCCTGATTGCTGAGCCCTGAGGGGTAGGACGTGGAAAGGGGATAAGTGTGTGCAAGGTGCGAAGTTGGGGAGCAAGCAAACCTGAGCAGAGACACTCATGCCCCATAGGCCTTCTCTGATCCCTCCCACCCGGAACCTTCCCATCTGCCATGTCTGGGCTTGAGTAGCCCCAGGACCACTGTATCCCAACAGCTTTGCTGGTGAATGTGCCTCCACAGCTGGCCGCACACAGGGCTGGGGGACTTCGGCAGGGGGGCTTTAAAAATACAGATTCTTGGCCCCACCTCAGAGTTTCTGCATCCTGTGAGGAGCCCAGAACCCTGTTACGGTCCCAGGCAGCACCTAACACAAGAGCCAGGATGCTCTGCCCGCACAGGAATCCGGACCCACTGACCTCACCTCTGTTCCACCTGTTCTGGCCACCTCCTGTTCCAGGGTCAGTCACACATGGCCTCAGCCTCCTTTGGAATTCTCCCACCGCTCCTCAATCAAGTGTCTTTTCTGGGAATCCTTCCTGCCTTTGCCCCCTATGGACCCAGCAGTCACCACAAACACCCGTAGTCCTCACGCATATGTCTTCAGGGTTTTGCCGTGTTCCCAGTAGGCACCACTGAGGAAGAGATGCCTCCCTGTGCCAGCAGTGGAGGCGGCCATAGCAGAGGAATGAAAGTGGACAAGCAGCCCCGCCAAACTCCACACCTGGCTGAGGGATCGCAGGCAAATCTTGCCTCTGTCATCCCTATTTTTAAAAAATTTGTGAAGTGGGGTCATCAATGTCTGCCTATGTGGGAGCAGGGGGCCTGTGGGTAAGGATTAAATGGAAGCTGAAACATAGTGTGAATCCAGGGAGCTTGTCATGGCTTAATGCCACATCCCCAGGGCCGGGCAGAGTGCCCAGAACAAGTAGGTCCCAGGCACCCATGGCTTCTCCCCTTGGTCCTTTTAACCTGACATATTTCTTACAACATGACTTTCCTCTGTGCTGCTTCTTTGTTTCCTGTTGCCCTAATCTGTGTATTTTGTTTCCTCCTCCCTTCCAGTTTCTTCGACTTCATCTTTTCCTTCTTACATTGTGCTTTTTTTAATAGTAGTATTTGCACTGAAAATATAATTTTTCCTTAGAAGGACAATTTTAGCCCTGACACTCCTTTCTACCTTGTCCTCTACACAGTCATGTTGTAAGAAGCAGGGAGCTGGTAGGACATCAACACCCTGAACAGCTTCATTCACCTCTCTTGTCTTCAGAGCAGTGGTTTCGAACGAGGAATCAAGGCCCGTTAGTTCTTCATGAAATGGATTTAGTGGATTGTCACAAGACTTTAAAACATGAAATAAACAGAGCATAGGAGAAAATATTTGCGAATCATCTATCTGCTGAGGGATTCATATCCAGACTATATAAAGAACTCCTACAACTAAACAACAACAAAAAAAAACCTGATTTTAAAATGGGCAAAGAACTTAAACAGATGTTATCCCAAAGGAGATATACAAATGGCCAGGCAGCATATAAAAGATGCTCAAGCTCAACATTACTAATCACTGGGGGATATTCAAGTCAACAGCCAACGAGTTATCCCCTCCCATTATTTAGGATGGCCACTAACAAAAAAATAGAAAACACATATTGGTGAGGATGCAGAGAAGGGGACATTTGTGTACTGTTGGTGGGAATACAAAGTGGTGCAGCCACTCTCGAGAACGGTATGGCAGTTCCTCAGAAATTAAAAATAGAATGACCCTATGATGCAGCAATTGCACGTCTAGGTAAATGCCCACCAGAATTGAAAGTGGGGCCTCAAAGAAATGTCTGCATCTTCATTTTCATAGTGGCATTGTTCATAGTAGCCATATTTGAAGGGATAAACAATGGGTAAGCAAATTGTTACATATTCAAACAATGGAATATTATTCAGCCTTCAAAGGAAGGAAATTCAAACACATGCCACAACCTGGATTAACCTTGAGACCCTTACGCTAAATGAAATGATCCCATCAGAAAAGGACAAATTCTGAATGACTCCACTTAGGTGAAGTATCTATAGTAGTCAAATTCATCAAGACAGAAAGTAGAGTGGTGGTTGCTGGGGACTGGTGGAGGGGAAATGGGGAGTTGTTCTTTAATGGATATAGAGTTTCAATACCACAAGAAGAAAAAGTTCTGGAACTGGTTCCACAACAATATGTATCTACTTAACATCGCTGAACTTCACACTTAAAACTTAAGATGGTAAATTTTGTGCTATGTGTATTTTACCACAATTAAAACTTTTAAAAAATGTAGTAGAATGGACTAAAAAAGATCCAATTGTGTTGTTTACAGTAAGGGTAAAAAATGTTTCCTGAACCTTTGTTTCAGGGCGGCGGCGGGGGGTGTGCACATGCGCACCTAAGTATGTTCTAGCTTACAGATGTACAGTACTCCTTCCTGATGGTCACGGTGAGAAAGGAAAAGAATTTTGACAAACAGTGCTGTGGACAACCTCAGCCCACAGAGCGTGGGGAGGGCACCGGCAATCCGTGTGGGGAGGTCTCCCCTCCCCATGTGGTGCAGCACAGAGCCCTCAGAGGAAGGGTTGCTCGTGATCTTTTGTCACTTCCCAGGGTCTTCCTGATCTGCTCAAGAAATACTTATTGATGTCTATTGAGAAAAAGATAATCTAGTAGGTCTTATACATTCTTCATCTTCTTCCATTTTTCCCAAGAACTAAATCAGAACACTCAATGGGTGTGGAAGGGAAAAGAAATGACAAGTATTTAGCACACTCAGGAACTGTGGAAGGAGGGAGGGAGGAATCACAGAAGGGAGGAAATGGGTGGGAATAAAGATGGATTGGTTTAGATTTCCCGGGCTTGCAGATTTTACGTAAAACCTCTGTACCCTCAGGAAGCAAAGAGGCTCATTGGAAGCTTTTCCCGGGGGAAGGGGGAACAGGGGTCCGTAATCTCAGGTCGGGTTTGTAGAAGCGACAGGGAGAAGCACTCTGTGTTGCTGGGCCTTCAAGGCATACACACAAGGTCTCCTCTTGGTGAAGGAAGAGTGGCTAAGAACTGCCCTACCGGTATGTCCAAAGGGAGACATTCTTCCTCTCTAGCAATTATGGAGGGGAGCCTATTGAAAGTGAAAGCGTGGAGCATGTGTTTAATAAAGTAGCTACCATCTGTACGTGGTTCATAACTTCTGTAGAGTCCTGCACACAGAAGATGCCAGAGCTTTCCAAGTGGTTCCCACATGAGTAGAGCGTTGTCCTGCCAAGAAAACAGAGCTGGGGCTGAAATGAATTCACTGTGATTTACAATCCTTACTCTTCTGCTACGGCAGGGAAAGTGACAACAGTGGTCTGGGCCATGGGGTGAAGAGAAAAGCCAAGGATTAGAGTGAAAGGGTGGGATTCCTGATGCATCATCACATCACCCCAAGCTCAGCACCTTCCCCTCCAAAACCTCACAAGGCTGCTGCAAAGACCACATTCGATGACATGTTTGATTGTCACTATAGATGTTAGGACGGGTGCCGTGTTAGAAGAGGGGCTGTCCGTTCATTCACTCAAAAACATCCATGCATGGTGACTGCATGCAGGCAGTGGAGTTATGTGCATGGGCAGAACAAAGGTCTAGCCTCATGTGGCTTACCTTCCGGTAGGGGAAGAGGATACTGAACAAATCTGTAAATACACGGTGTCAAGGGGGGCTACGGAGTAAAATAAATCCTACTGAAGCGCCTGAGTTGGGAATAGGTGGGGCTTATGTTATCTTCAGAGGGCAAGGAAGGTCCCACTGCTACTCAAGGGACCTTTGAGCTGAGCCAGAAGGGGGTGAAGGAGCCGGCAATGTCTGGGGAAGGATGTTTCAAGCAAAGGAAGAACGAGTACTAGTGCTTGAAGGTGGGAGTGTGTGGGTTTGCTGAACTCCCGAGAGGGAAGCCGGTGTGCTGGGAGCTGAGCGGGCACAGGGAGCGCAGAAGGAGACCAGGAGGGAGAAGAGAAGGGTGCGGCTCATGGGCTCTGCCTGACGTTGTGAGGACTTTGGGGGTGGAGGGTGGGGGTGCGTGTGTGTGTGCACATGCGTTATGCGTTGTAAAACATGCATCACACAAAATGGACCATTTTAAATGCCCAGTTCAGTGACACTAAGTACATTCCCATTGTCATGTGACCCATAACTACCAGGAACGTCCCAGCCTCCAAGCACACCAGGACCTGCCAGACACCTCTAGAGTCTGGAGAGCCTCTTGCTGTCGCCGCTTATGCCTTACTCCTCTGTGCTTCACCTGCTTTCACAGTATAATTGAAAGAGTTTTTCTTGGGCCTGTGGGAGTGAGTGGCCCCTTGTGGGGGTAGAAGCTCACTGTCCAGCTCCTAAAGGCCATGTTCCTTGCCCGGCTGAGCCAGCAGCCCAGGAGACTCTGCCCGTCCCCCGTGCAGCCCTGTTCTGCAGTCAGAGCTCTTGGCCCCATGACATGGTGGGGTCTTATTCCCCAAGGCCCCAAGAACTGGACCCGGAGTCAGGGGCCCCCTCTCAGAGCTGAGAGTGACTCCTGGAAAGCCGGAAAAGTACCTTTTCCCTGCATTTCTCCATAGGGGCAGCCTCAAGAGCAGCCCAGCCCCATGCCCACAGCGGGGGCTGGGGGGCGGAGCCCCAGGAAAAGTCATCGGAAGGATGTGGGAGCCAGGCATCCTCCGTGGCTGACCGTCAGTGAGTGCCACGAATGCCAGGCTCTCAGAGCTCACGTCACACAAGGGGAAACAGAGGCGGGGAGAGGGCAAGGGAATGTGCAGGGTCCACAGCCCTTTGAAGATTGCATCAGGTCTAGAACCTGGTTCTCCTGGTTGCGGAAGAGCTGGCAGCCCCCCACAGAGCAGCCCTGTGGCTTCACGCAGGCACTGGGGGCCCTTCATCCACAAGGCACAGACCAACTTCCAAATTCAGGGTCCAGCTAAGGCTGAGGCTTTCAATCAGCTTCCCAGATCAAGTACCCACTTTCCCGTGTGTTTATTCAGGGCACTCAGTGTTTAAAAATGGACCTGCCAAATCTCTGCTGGACACTGGGCTCTAACTCTGAATGCAGATGCCCCACGGCAGAGGGCAGGGGGTACAGAGGAAGGTTCTAATTCTCTAGGAGGCTGGAGGGTATCTCTTTCCTCTCCTCTGCCCACCACATCTGAAGGTCCTCACCTTGTCATTGGCCCCTCAGTGTTTCTATGCACTTCCCCCGTTTCCCCTGACAACACCCCTGTCCCACTACTTGTCACTGTGCCTCCTGGGCGGTCTCCTACTTAGCGACCCTGCTTCCGGGCTCGCACCCCACAATCTGCTCCACACAGCGGCTGCGGCGATCTTTCTAAAAGGTAAGTCAGCCTTGCTTAAAATACTTCAATGTGGTTTTTTGAAAAAAAAAAAAAAAGGGCCCAACTCCTTCTTGGCCTGCCCCCCTTCTTTGCCTTCACCTCCCCCGCCTTCCTGCTCCCCCTGTTCCAAGTTCACAGACGCCCCTCCGGCTCCTAGCATGTGCCAAGTGCACGCCCTCCTTACCCACCGCTGTTCCCACTGCCCTTCCCAACCTCCGCAGAGCTGTTGCCTCAGTTTAAAAATGTCACCTCCTGGGAGAGGTCTTTCCTCTTCGTCTGAGTAACCCAGTGCCTCTGAGGTAATTCCATCACACCATCCTCTACTTTCTGTCCAGCACTTACCCCTTTTGGAAACGGTTGACCATTTCCTTACTTGCTTTCCTTCACCAGCCACCTGTCAACTAGACAGCGAGCTCCAGAGGGGGAACCTGGGCTGTTCCCACTCCGTGTCTGGCGCTCACCCCACAGCGCGGCCCAGAGTCTGTGCGGAAGGGTATTTGCTGGGGGCAGAACAGGTCCTCACAAGGAGGAGAGACGGCCCTGGGCTGCCCTGGGTGCAGTCAGGTGGGGCTCATTCTCCCACACGGCCGCTGGGAACCCACCTCGTCACAGTCTTTCTGGAAAGCAATTTGACAGTTTGGATCAGGAATCCTGAAACAGTTTCACACAGTACTGGTCCAAAATAGTTTTCCTTCTGAGAGCCTAAACCGAGGTAGAAGAAACGCAAAATACAGGCAGCAATTTATGCACAAATATTAGATAAAGCTGTCTGTGTATGTCTGTGTGCACACACACAGGTAGGGTGACATTTTAAAATTGTGTTTATTGTAAGTTTGAATGATGAAAAAAGCCTGTGGTGTAGTATTCAGTGATAAGAGGAATACAAAAGTATATGTACAGCCGGATCGTAGCTAATATGTATTCAGAGACTATTTGCACCAGGTACTGAGGATTTTCCTGACATCTCCTGCCTCTCTCCTCTTTCCCCGTGAGGCTGTTATTATTATCGTACTGCCTGGGAAAATGGGATTTCAAAAGATCAGGGATACTGATGAATGTGGTGTAGCTTATAAATCATAAAGTCAAGATATAAATCCATCTCAAAGATTCCATTTTCGACCATGCTCCATACTGGCTTCAGCTTTGGAAAGGCGCCCTCCCCCACACCCAAAAAAGACTAAGATGAAATACGGCAAAATATTAATAGAGGTTGCCTCTGCATGTTGGGATTACAGGAAATTTTCTTCTTCGTAACTTCTTCTATTTAAGTTTGTTGCTATAATGAGTACATATTATTTTCATACAAAGTTTTTATTTTTATTAAAAAATAAGTTGTCACACACGAAGCTATAGATAGATTTGGCTTATCAATATAGAAGTAAAAATATTTTTTAAATAGCTATTTGAGTCAAATATGATATTTAATATATTGTGACTTAGTGGAGTTCATTCTATCGTGAGAGGAAAATTCAACATTAAGAAAAGTATTAATCTGTCACATCAGCAAGTCAAAATAGAACCATAATCATTGATAAGTGTCCTGATAGGTATTTTGAAAGACATTAAACAGAATTCATTGACATTCCTGCGAAAGCTTCTTGTAATCTAGGGGAAAGGAAAAGTTTCCAGATACCTAGTGAAAGCCAACAGCCAAATTCAAGATAAATGAACCATGCCTAATGTTGATATTAGTTAGCTTTGTTTTCGAAATTTTAGCTTGTGTAATATAACAAGACAAAGCAGTAAAACTACATATTTAAGGAAAAGATATAACAGATGACACATTTGTCTTCCTGAGGAATCTAAGACAGGTAATTGAAAAACTATCAGAATTAATAAAATAACTCAAATATACAAACACCAATAGTTTTCTATTTTCAATAGTAACGTTAGCAAACCCGTTTTCCAAAATTCATGCATGGATTTAAATATAACACCCACGAAAATTAGCACGTTCATTTTTAACTTGTCAAAATTATTCTTAAATTATATTAGAAAAGTGAGTGAGAAAGAATAAGAAGGTCTTAAAGAAGAAATTGAACTGCATTATTAAACTGGAGTAATTAATATGTGTGGTTCTATGCAGGAACAAATAGAGTCCAGAGATAGGCACATGAATACATGGAAATTGAATCTTGGACAAGCAAACACTTCAAATCATTGAGAAAGATGGGGTTTTTAAAAAATATGTGTTTGTTTGGAGAGAGAATGAGACGGCAGGAGTGGTGGGGTGGGTGGGTGCAGATGGAGAGGTCGAGAAAGATTCCCCAGCAGACTCTGCACTGAGCCTGATGTGGAGCTTGATCCCATGACCCTGAGATCATGACCTGAGCCGAAATCAAGAGTCAGGCACTTAACAGACTGAGCCACCCAGGTGCCCCGGGAAAGGTGTATTTTCTCTTAATTTATCATATAATATTTGATTTGTCAACAGAAATGTTTCTCTTCTTTCCTGAAATATTCTGTATATTTTTTTAAAAATTTAATTTTTGTTCTTGACATTTAATTCTTCCGTCTGTTCGAACTGGACAGTTGAGAGCAATTGTAAGGTAAAGATACGATTTCATGTTTTTTCTATATGCAAAACCAGTTGTCCTAGCACCATGTATTGGATGGCTAGTCATTTTCTTGGTGATTTTCTGTATCTCTTCTGGAATGCACTATTTTCCATATGGGTGAGGGTCTGTTTGAGTCTCTCTATTCCATGTCCTTGTTCTATCCATGCACCTCCAGTCTTAATTGCTACAACTTTTAATAAGCACTGGTATCTCATAGGGGTCTTCTATTTTATTCTTTTTCTTTAAGGATATATTTTCTGTTTGGGGCCTTTGCTCATGGGTAAAATTTTATTTATTTATTTATTATTTATTTTAAGATTTTATTTATTTATTTGAGAGAGAGAGAGAGCACAAGCAGGGGGAGCAGCTGAGAGAGAGGGAGAAGCAGGCTCCCCGCTAGGCAGGGATTCCCAGTGTGGGGATTGATCTCAGGACCCTGGCATCATGACCCAAGCTGAAGGCAGACGCTTAACTGGCTGAGCCACCCAGGTGCCCCGATCATGGGTAAAATTTTAGAACCAGTTTATAAAGTTCCTCAAAAACAACAGTTGGAGTATTGACTGAAAACACATTCAATTTGCGAATGATCCAGGAAGAATGTACATCTTCAAGATCTGAGTCTTCCTCATCATGGTCAATGCGTAGCTCTCCTTTTGTTTAGGCTACTTCTTTAATGTCTTCCAGTAAAGCTTATATCACCATACAAATTTGCCCATTTTTGTTAGATATATTTCCAGGCAATTATATTTTTAGTTGTTATTAGAAGTGAGTTCTTTTAAAAAAAAACTGTCTTTTTTTAAATGGTCAAAGGATATGAAGGCCATACACAGAAGGAAGACCCATAAACAAACAAACAAAAAGTAACCAGGGAAAAAGAAATTTAAACAAAATGATTTCATTTATCACCCATCCAATTATAGAAAGTAATGCCTGATAACAGGTTTGGTGAGAATATGAAGGAAATGAGAACTCTTAGGTATTGCTGATGTGAATACAAGTTGGTACTCTGGAGACCATTTTGGGAATTCACGGTAGAGCTGAAGGAGCTCGCCTCACTGCCCTGTAAGTCTGCAAAGTCAATTAAAGCTACGTTGTTGAGAGAAATTCTCACAGATGGGCACAAGGGGACATGATCATCACAGTGCGATTTGTCATTATGAAAACGTGGAGACAACCACTCTTCAGTAAAAGAAAATGAATAAATATATAAATAAAATGAAGTTTATTCACTTAATGGAATGAGATTTTTTAAAAATAGAAGACCTAGAGATCTATGTAGCAAAATGAACAAATCTTAAAAACACAATTTTGGGTTAAAAAAAAAAAGCAAGTGGCCAAAAGGTGACATGCATTATGAAGTCATTTCTGCAAAACATACCAAGCAAAAGTATATATTGTTTGTGGCTGTTTATCCCTATGTCACAAATGTACAAATTCATACATAATAATAGCACTCACTAACTTCAAGATAATTACTATTTTTGGAGACAAAGGAAGAGGAAAATAGTGATCAAGCTTTAGCTTTATCTGTGACATAAAAAGAGAAGGGAGGAAGAGAAGGGAACTGAAGTATATGTACATCATATAAATATCTGTTTGATATTAGTCCAGTTGGATTAGTGTGCTTTTCGTATGTATAAAATATTCACAACTAATAGTGAAAAAATTTTAGACTAGTTGTATATTTCTATCATCTTGGGGTGGGGAAGATAAAGATGCTACCCTTTTATGTACAATAAATACCATAAATAAAAAAGCAAAAGTTGAGAAAAATATTTACAATATATATGACAAATCAATGTATGAATTAAATTTGTTTATAATAGAAGGGAGTCCTTATATCATTAAGAACATGATAAACACCTCCATGTAAAAGTGAAGAGAGGATATGGACAGTCATTCATCACATGAGAAATACAACTGGTTGATAAGTACAGAATAAATATTCTTAGAAAATGAAATTAAAACTATGTTGTCACTGCGAGTTGAGTATGTTGACAAAGATTTCTTTAAAGTTTGATAAAAGCCACTGACAAAGGGCCAGACAAATGGGCTTCCTTCATCGCTGTGAGAATGTAAATGAGCGTTACCTTTGTAGAAATCAATCCAACATCAGAGATGAAGATCCTTACATATGTGCCCCTTCTTTGAATTAGAAATTCCACTTATAGGGTGCCTGGGTGGCTCAGTGGGTTAAATCCTCTGCCTTAGGCTCAGGTCATGATCTCGGGGTCCTGGGATCGAGGACCGCATCGGGCTCCCTGCTCAGCGGGGAGCCTGCTTCCTCCTCTCTCTCTGCCTGCCTCTCTGCCTACTTGTAATCTCTCTCTGTGTGTCAAATAAATAAATAAAATCTTTTTTAAAAAAAGAAATTCCACTTATAGAAAAACAGCTTTAAAAATATTGGACCAAAGACTATATATTTTACAAAGATGTTTATTACAGGTTTATTTGTAATGATCAAAAGTCGCAAATAATTTATTTGACCAATAGTGGTTAAATAAATTAATGTTGAATCTGCACAATGGCATGCAGTTACTAATATTGACTCCAAAATTGTATTTACTTATATATAGTTTACCATACTCTTTACTAAAATAACTATATTATAATACTGTATACACAGTTTGGCCCCGTTTTTTTTTTTTTAAGATTTGCTTATTTATCTTGAAGAGAGAGCAAGAGGCAGAGAGAGCGCGAGAGCATGCAAGCAGGGAGAGGAGCAGAGGGAGAGAATTTACTAGCAGACTTCCCACTGAGCATGGAACCCCACATGGGGCTCAATCTCACCACCCGGCAAAATCATGACCTAAGCAGAAACGAAGGGTTGAATGCTTAACCAACTGAGCCACCCAGGTGCCCCAGGCCCTAGGTTTTAAAAAGTGTATATACATCTACAAAAACTCTGGAAATTCATCACAAAAGTGTTTGCAGTGATTCCCCATAGGTGGTGGGATTACAGGTGGTTTTTATTTTGTTCTTTGCACTGATCTGAATTTTTCTGACTTTCAACATGCATGTATTACCTGCTTACGAAAAATGAGGTTAAAAAGTAAAAGGCAACTTTTAAAAATAAATTAACTTAGTATAAAAAGAATAATAACCTTTAACAGAGAAAGTACAGGGAAATACATACTCATATCCTATGATATGAAATGCCTGGAGGCTGATGTGGCAAAATAGATCAGAAGACTTCAAAGTGTTATGGTCTTACGCCTAGCAATTTCATTTCCAGAATTTTTAACCTCAACCAAGATTAATGAGGGACATGAACAAGGATAAGTACATGAGCAAAGGGCATCCTTGCAGCATTCCTTCTGATACTAAAAGATGGAGACAGCTTGGGCGTGTACAAAAGGAATGGGTCAAATAAGTACGGTACAGCTTACTGATAAGATGCCTTGCAGCCTTGCAATCTATGCTACAGGCAAAATGGGTAATGCCAGAAACAGATGGACATGATACAGTCTCTTTAAAGCAGGTCACCATCAAACAGGATGTAGATAATGATCCCAGCTCTGTTTTTTTTTTAATGGCAATGGAAAATTATGTACTAGAATGTTAACAGTAGTCATCTCTTTGGATGACGGTGTTGCAAGTAATTTTTGTCTTCCTCTCTACTTTCTGGATTTCCTGTAACAGAAGCAGACTACTTGTGTAAAGAGGAAAGCGTATCTAATGTGATTCATAAGAAGAGGGCGAGTCCTCCAAGCTTGAATGGAGCACATAAAGGATAGAATTCTGTGACCTTGTTCATCTTTTCTGATGTTGCTCAAGGGCACATGTCCCCATGTATTTTTAGGTAATTGGCTAGCTTTTTTTTTTAACTTTACATTTTAAAAAGATATTTCATGGTATTATGTATTTGAGCATGTTGCTTTGTGTTTAATCCAAATTGCACTGAGGTATGTAAAGCGGAAATATAAAGTCTGGAGCACCTGAGTGATGCAGTCTGTTAAACCTGGGACTCTTGGTTTTGGGTCCTGAGATCAAGCCTCCTCTGAGCCCTGCGTTGGACTCCATGCTTAGTGGAGTCTGCCTGAGATTCTCTCTCCCTCTGTCCCTCCCACTCATGCTCTCTCTCTCTAGAATAAATAAATAAACCTTTAAAAAAAAGAAAAAGAAAAAAAACTAAAGTCCTCCAATTCTTTGGCTTGTGAATTTCATTCTCAAGAAGTGGCTCTGTTAGCAGTTTCATTTATATGAAAGGCTTCCAGACGTTTTCTTTTCATTTGCAAGTATATTTATACACTGCTGGCCTCTGCACCGCCCCCTGCCCCCACCAACAAGGATCAATACAACAGGGATCATATTATACAAAGCTCCTGCAATTTGCTCTTTCACTTCACAATGATTTATTCTGGACATTTTCCTTTGTCAGAAGCCTCTTTTGTTTTCCCTTATGTATTTGGAATCATACTCAGTTACTATTATTTCTCTCTTTTTTTAAAGTTTATTTATTTATTCTTTTAGTAATCTTTACACCCGACATGGGGCTCAAACACATGACCCTAGGATCAAGAGTCGCATGCCAGCCAGGCGCCCCTCTGTCACTATTTCTTTTATCTCACATGTCATTCTCTTTCTTGGATACATTTTCCCCCATTTTTTTCTAGAGTCATTTATTTCATACCATAGCATCGTTAATTTTCCTGTGGATGTGTGTGCCTTCTGGATGTATGCAAGGGGAGATTTCATTGCTCTTAAGGCTTAATTTCAGATGTCGGAATAGGAATAAGTCTTTTCCACCATGCTAAGAACTCAACGCACCACGGAATATGCAACTCAGCACCCTTCAATGACTTCCAAATGCTCGTTTAAAAAAAATCAGCTTTAATGGGGTATAAATGACATTTCATAAAAGTTGCCCATTTTAAGTGTACAATTATGAGGTTTACAAATATATGTCTTTGGGTAAAGACCACAGTCAAAATGTGGACTATTTCCATCACCCCCAAATTTTCCTTTGTCCATGAGAACCACCGATCCGCTTTCTGTTACTGTAGTTTTGCCTCATACAGAGTTTCATATACACGGAAACATGTGGCATGTTTGTGTGTGTGTTTGGCTTCTTTCTCTTAGCATAACGCTCTCGAGATTCACTCAGCTCCTTATAGGTATCAGTCGTCTGTTACAACCATAATTTTTAAAATCCATTCATTAGTTAATGCACATTTCAGTTGTTTTCAGTTGAGAGCTAATATGAGTAAAGCTCCTATGAACAGATGCACACAAGTCTCTGCGGTCAGAGGGTTGCATTTCTCTTTGAATAATAACTAGAAATGAAATCTTTGAGTCACAGGATAAGAAGTTCCCAGACTGTTTTCCAAAGTTTCTGTTCCATTTCATCTTAGCATCAACATTGTAAGAAATGGGCAGTTTATCCACAGCCTTGCCAGCACTTGATGTGACCAGTCTTTTGATATTAGCCATTCTCGTAGATATGTAGGGATATCCCATTGTGATTTTTAAATGCCATTTCTCTAAAAGTTGATACTATTGAGCACCTTTTCATGTGCTTGCTTGCCATTCATCTATCTTTTCTGTTCAAGTATTTGTTCAATTGAATCTTTGTCTTTTTTATGAAATTATAAAGTTTATTTACATATTCTTTTATCAGATATATATTTTTCAAATATTTTCCCAGTCTATGATTTACCTATTCATTTCCATAATAGTGTGTGTGTGTATATATATATATATATATATATATATATATATATATATATATATATATATTTTAGAGAAAGAGAGCGTGCACTCACAACACTGAGATCATGACCTGAGCCAAAGTCAAGAGTCAGATGCTAAACTGACTGAGCCACCTAGGTGCCCCCATAATAGTGTCTTTTAAAGTGTAGAAGTTTTTAATTTTGAAAAAGTCCATCAATTTTTCTTTTATGGTGTATTTTTTGTGTGTTTTTTAAAATTTTTATTTATTTATCAGTGAGAGAGAGAGAGAGAGAGAGAGAGAGAGAGAGAGAGCACAAGCAGGGGTAGTGGCAGGCAGAGGGACAAGTAGCTCCGCTGAGCAAGGAGCCCAATGCAGGACTCAATGCCAGGACCTGAGATCATGACCTGAGAAGGCAGATGCTTAACTGACTGAGCCACCCAGACACCCCTATAGTGTATAGTTTTATATTCCAAAAGATTTTTTTAACTAAGCCAAAATCACAAAGATTTTCTGCTATGATCTTTTTCTAGAAATAAAATGTATACATTTTTTAGCAGCTTTCATGATTTTTTTCTTTATGACTGGATTTCAGCAATTTGATTATGATATAACTTGATGTCATTTTCTTCATACATGAGGTTGATTGACTTTCTTGAATCTTTGGGTTTATGATTTTCACACACTTGGAATTTCCATCTTTCATATCTTCAAAGATTTCTTTTTCTCTTCCAGCCCCTTTCTGATAGTCCAGTTCTGTTTTTTGACCACTTAATACTGTCTCATTGCTCACTAGAGCCCAATTCCTTTTTCCCAGTTTTATATTTTTCTGTGCTTCACTGTGGATAGTTTCTATTGCTATGTCCACAAGCTCACTTATCTTTCTTCTACAGGGGCTAATGTGCTATTATTCCCTTCTAGGGGTACTTTTTGGGTCTGTTTTACAGATCACATTTTTCATCTCTAGAAGGTTGATTTAGGTCTTTTTTATCTTTTTTTTTCTCTTCTTATTCTATTTCATGATTTTCAATTATACACCCCAGCCTATTTATATAATTTATAATGGCTGTCTTAAGGTTCTTGTCGACTAATTATACAGTCTTAATTTCTGGTTCTGTTCCTGTTGATTTTTGTTTCTCCTAGTTACAAGTTCTGTTTTTCTGTTTCTTTGCATGCCTAGTAATTTTTTTCTTTTCTTTTAATTGTATAATTAACATACAGTGTTATATTAGTTTCAAGTGTATAATATAATGATTCAATAATTCTATACATTACTCAGTGTTCATCAAGATTAAGTATACTCTTAATCCCCATTACCTATTTCACCCATCCCCCTCCCTCCTCCCCTCTGGTAACCACCAGCTTGTTCTTGGTATTTAAGAGTCTGTTTTTTCCCTTGGTTCATTTGTTTTGTTTCTTAAATTCTACATATGAGTGAAATCATATGATATTTGTCTTTTCCTGACTGACTTATTTCACATAGCATTTTATCCTCTACATCCATCTATGTTGTTGCAGACGGTGTGTCTACTAATTTTTATTGAATGCCAGGCACTGATTTTTATACTGAATGTTAAATATTGTTGTTTCTTTAAAGAATGTTAGTCTTCATTATGGCACACAATTAAGTCTCTTGTGGATTAAACTGATCATTTCAAGACTTGCTTTTTAAAAAAATTCTTAGAAATCATATCCATGTACATCAGTCTGTTTTGGACTCCTCTGCTAGCATTAAAGATAGGAATAAAATCATTAATTTGAATTAATTTGAACAACAACAACAAAAAAGAGTTATCACCAAACTCGAGGTCAACTGGATTTTCTTCTAACTTGTCTTCTAGGAGTTTATAATTTCATGTTTTACACTTAGGTCATGATCCATTTTTAGCTAATTATAGTGAAAGGTATAAGGTCTGTGTATAATTTTTTTGTCATATGAATGTCCATTTGTTCCAGCACTTTTTGTTGAAGAGAACATAATTTATTCATTGAATTACCTGTGTTCCTTTGTCAATGACTAGTTAGCTATATTTTTGGTAGTCTATTTCTCAGCCTTCTATTCTGTCCCATTGATCTATGTATCTACTTATTCACCAATACCACAGTATCTTGATCATTCTATCTTTATAGTGAGTCTTTTTTTTAAAAGATTTTTTATTTATTTATTTGACAGAGAGATCACAAGTAGTCAGAGAGGCAGGCAGAGAGAGAGGAGGAAGCAGGCTCCCTGCTGAGCAGAGAGCCCGATATGGGCCTCGATCCCAGGACCCTGAGATCATGACCTGAGCTGAAGGCAGAGGCTTTAACCCACTGAGCCATCCAGGTGCCCTATAGTGAGTCTTAAAGTTGAGTAGTGTCAGTCCTCTGACTTTGTTCTTCTCCTTCAAGTTTGTATTGGTTATCTTGGGTCTTTTGCCTTTCTAAATAAACTTTATTTTTTATCTTTATTTTTCAATTTTTAAATTTAAATTCAATTAACATATAATGTGTTATTAGTTTCAGAGGTAGAGGTCAGTGATTCATCAGTCTTATATAATAGCCAGTGCTCATTACATCATGCCTCTCTAAATAAACTTCAGAATCAGTTTCTTAATATTCACAAAATAGCTTGCTGGGATTTTAATTGGGATTGCTTTAAGTCTGTAAATCAAGTTGGGAAGAACTGACATGGTGATAATATTGAGTCTTCCTGTCATTGTACAGGGAACATATCTTTATTTATTTAGATCTTTTTTTATTTCTTTCATCAGAATTTTGTAGCTTTCCTCATATAAAACTTGTTCATATTTTGTTCAATTTATACTTTAGTCTTTATTTGTTTGGGGTAAATGGTATTGTGCTTTTAATTTCAAATTTCAATACTTTATTGCTGTTATATAAGAAAGCAGTTGACTTTTGCATATTAATCTTTATCCTGAAAACTTGCTATAATCACTTATTAGTTCCAGGAGGGTTTTTTTGTTGTTGATTCTTTTGAATTTTCTACTTAGACAGTCATGTCATCTGTTAACAGTTGTCTTTATTCCTTTCCAACTTGTAAACCTTTTATTTCCTTTTTTTGTTTTATTGCATTAGCTCAGACGTACAGTATGGTGTTGATTAGAAATGGTGGCATCGAACATTCTTGACTGTTCCTTATATTATATATTAGTCTTTTAATGCTATTTTCTAGGATATTGCTTGACATTATATTCTAGATCATTAACTTGGAACTCCCACTGTATCCATCTTAATATTTTTCAATCACATTTTTAGTTTAGAAGAACTCCTTTTTTCTGACTTTTCCTTTTTCACATCAACATATTCCTTTTAAATTTATACACCATCATGTATAATCTCTCTGAGGACACTAATCAGAGGTTTTCTTAAAAGTTATTTTCTGTACTCTATCTCTGCTTTCTCCTGAATTATTCTGTTTGCTTATTGTCAATCATCTCTTTACTATTGCTCAATATCTTTTGATTCTTTCGACACTTGGTTGACTGCTTATATTTATGCATAAAGGATATTGTTCTGTATTGATAGTTGATATAGATTTCTTCTGCAGCTATGTGAGATTGTTTCCCCATTGACCCCTTCCCTGAACAGAATGACAAACTGTACATTTTGAGTAAGCTGTGTGGGCTTTTCTGGAGGTGCAAGAAATAAGTAAGAAGGTACTAAGATTGGCTTCCTAAAAAAGTGATACAAGGTTTATAAAGCTAATTGTGGTGTCTGGGGCCAAGAATCATATTAGTTGCTTTTATTGGCCATGGTGGTAGTAATGGTGGTTGTATCCAGATTTGTGGATTTAATCCCTACTGACACATCTAAGTCTTTTCCAGGCAAAAATCGCAGTTTTATGAAGCACAATCTACATGCCAACCTCTTATATATACTATCTTTATTCCTTATAATAATTATGCAAGATAAGCATACTATTTCCATTATGCTGATGAGAAAACAGGTTTGGAGTAAATAAATCGCATTGCCTATCAAACAGCTATTCAGCAGCAGACAAAATTCCACACATTTCTGTGAGTTCCCAAAGTCAGGAAGTGCTCTCTCCATCACACCCACTGTGTTGTCCCTCACACACTATTACTGAGTCAGGCCTCTCTGCTATGATGCCTCACTGGTTGATTTTTTGAGCCTTAATTACATGCTTTTCTACTTTTAGTTTAATTCAACTTGTTAGTTTCAGGTTTTCATTCCTGAGGGATTTTTTTAAATCTGGCTCTATAACTTTTCCTCTCATTTTATATGTTCTGATAATCTAATGAACAAGATTTTTAAGTCTGCATACAAATTGCTGATAAAATATTGACTAAGAAGGGCTGAAGTTGGAACCCTGAAGCATGCCACTATAGTCCTTCCTTGGTGTGAGATTAATCTATTATTTAGCACTACTCAGTAAGGTGGCTTACTCAGACAAATTTGCCTGGCTCTGGAATACAAAACTTGTCCAGAATGAGACTTACAACAGTAATTATAAACAAATGAACAACTTGAAAATCTCATCACAAGTGTCTTATTTTTCATTACTTCCATGCTTTGGAACAGAGTGGGATCAGTCAAACTTCAAAGCCGGGTAGAAGTGATATTTATTTATTTATTTATTTATTTATTTATTTATTTATGAGTCTATTTATTTATTTGACAGAGACACAGTGAGAGAGGGAATAGAAGCAGGGAGAGTGGGAGAGGGAGAAGCAGTCTTCCTGCCGAGCAGGGAGCCCGACACGGGGTTCTATCCCAGGACTCTGGGATCATGACCTGAGCCAAAGGCAGCTGCTTCACGACTGAGCCACCCAGGTGATCCTAGAATTGTTTTTTTTTTTTAAGATTTTATTTATTTATTTGACAGACGTGAGAGAGATTACAAGTAGGCAGAAACACAGGCAGAGAGAGAGGAGGAAGCAGGCTCCCCGCCAAGCAGGGAGCCCGATGTGGGCCTCCATCCCAGGACCCTGAGATCATGACCTGAGCCGAAGGCAGAGGCTTTAACCCACTGAGCCACCCAGGCTCCCTAGAATTGGTTTTTAAATATGTGGTTCCCTGTATGGTCTTGAGCAAGTCCTTAAATCTCACTGAACCTCAGTTGCTTTGTACGTAAAATAGGAGGGAATATGTCTGCTGTCAGGCGTAGACATACTACACATAAAGCCCACAGCACAGTGTCTAGCCTTGAGAAAGGAGTTCTAGGCACTGCGCTAGTATGTATTTTCATGTAACAGGTAAATCCTACAACAAAGAGTTTTATACATTAATTTTAAATCTCTGTATCTCTGGACATCTGTGTCTCTAGATCCATTCAATAATCACGATTAATCCCAAAATGTCAGGGTCTGAGACTTTTTTCTTCATTTCTTTTTCTGTCTTTAATCTTTTCCAGCTTCATCTTTGAAAGCATAAAATAGAGCCAGTTTTTCCAGTTCAAGTGTGTGCCCCCCGCCCCCTTGAAACCTGGTAGATAAAGGTGCTTCTCTGCGCAAGCCTCCCTTCTGTTTACACATTCCATCTCTAGGTTGTGTTTAATAGACGTTGGAGAGGTAGCTCAAAAAGACTGAATGATCGATAGTGTCTTTTTTTTTAGTATGTGTGTGTGTGTGTGTGTGTGTGTGTGTGCGTGTGTGTGTTTGTGTGCACATGAATGGGGTGGGGGGATTGAGAAGGTCAGACGGAGAGGGAGAAAATCTTATGCAGACTCCACCCTGAGCACAGAGCCCAACGTGGGGCTAGATCTTACAACCCTGAGATCGCGACCTCAGCCGAAATCAAGAGTTGGATGCTTAACCAACTGAGCCACACAGGAGACCCCAGATAGTGTCTTTTTTAAAGAAGTCCAAGTCATGAACAGACAGACCTGGGAAGATACGTGTGAGCTCAGTAAGAGAGAACAAGGCCTTGAAGACAGAGACTCAAATCCTTGTTTTGCACCTCAGTTTCTGTACCCCTCTGTGTTCAGTGTCCTAAGGATGAGGAGGAAGATGGTGATTCTGTGTAGCTCATAGGGTCATTTTGAGGTTTCTGAAATACAGTGTGTGAAAATGCTTTGCAAACTGGCAAGTATCATAGGGATGCAAGCTGTGATTACAGAAAAGGAAGTTATTTCCCCCATGTCAAAAACTTGCAGAAGTATATTAATATGTAAAGAATATAAGTAGGAAGGAGAGAAAAAAATAATTTCATTTAAAAACAAGAAAATCACTGTCAGGAAAACTACAAGCATTATTTATGAGGGGCTCATATGAAGAAATACCCAAGGTCTGCAGGCTGTCTTTTTAATCTTTTTTACAAGTAATACTACAAAAGTGCAGCCAGATGAAGAAAGGGTCTTTGTGAAGTGGGCTGCGTGAATCTGTCTGCATCATTATCACTGGGGACACTTGTTAAAAATGGAAACCCTGGAACCCCACCCTGGCCCAAATATCAGAACTGCTAGGGCTGGGCCGCAGGAATTTGCGAACTCCCAGTTGGCTGTATTGCAAACCAAGGTTGAGAACAATTGTGCTAAGAAAGCATGACTGACTCCATCAGACAGTAGTGAACTCATGATTTGATCTTTTGTTCAATTTTTTTAAATGAAAACAACACCAAAAGATTTAGAAATTAAAAAGTAGATTAAGACTCATAGTCCCATCAATATGAAGTATAACAGTAGTTGTATTTATGTTTTGGAATAACGGTGGCATGTTTTAATTATCACTACTGTGGGTTTTTTTAAATATAAATTTGTGTGCTGTCTCCAAATAAAGGAATTTTATTCACAGGCTAGTAATTATAACAAGAACTTAGATATCAACATGGTGCCATTTTTCCTCATAAATGCCTACCAAATTTCAAGCTTCTCTATGTCAGCAGAATCAAATGTGGGTGACTCAGTCAACATGTGTCTATATTTTACTTAACACAGATTCACAAGAATGCTGTCTTCCTTCCTGAAGCTTGTTAAACACCCTCAAACATTTTACCACTCAAAAATATTTTCTATTAACTTTACCATGGTGGGGAGTAAATTTCCACTGCAGAAATATTTTTATTCTACAAAGTTGAAATAGCCACACGTGTGTCTCCTTACTGTGCCTGAAATGGCAGTCACATTGACCAAGAGCACAACCACGTTGCAAGTCATCACTCCTAGCTTGCCCCCTGGCAGGGGTTCATATGTGCCCCAGGGGGTCCACATGCTCAGCCAGGAGTTACAGCTCTATATCTGGCCCTATACCAGTACTGGGTAAATATACTACTAGTATATGAAAGTATCGCCCAAGGTGGTAACTGAGGTTTCTTGAATAATTCTGTTATACTCTCTACAACCCAGCCAATGGGGAAAAGTCTGTTTCCTGAGCAAGGTTCCTATCTCTGTCTCTGGAAAAGCACTATTTCTTTACATCCAAATATCACCCAACCCTGGTAGAATTATGCATGGCATTTTTTTCTTTCTGATCCTTTACTTTCTCAACTCCCTACTAACAAATGTGGAAGGAATGTTGGAATTCGAGCATCAGTATTTAGTAATATTTAGTAACCCCTGACAGAAACATTAGTTGAAGTGTTGATGAGGAACTTGTCAATGGAGAGATCAGACCAACATCACTTAAACCCAGATTTATGTGAGCATCACTAAAGTGGGATAGCCAGACAGTGTAAGCCTCCTGATAGTACGTGATGTGGAGCACATGGTCCTTCCATAAGGCATCCCCACGAGAAAAAGATGAACTTGGATCTAATGGAACCCACTGAGTTAACTCTATGTACAAGGACTAGGGAGATTGAGAAACAAGTCGTTATAAGGAAGCAAAATGCAAAATGCAGAACATTCTATAGGACCACCAACCTGGTTTTTACAAATGATGGCATGAAACTAACCAAAGTGGGGTGTGTGGGCTACTCCAGTAGAGGGAGAGACAGAACAAGCATATGTGATGTATGAGGTTTGTTTGAATCCCGAATAGGTCAAACCAATAGCGAGAAGCCATTTTTGAGACAGTTGGGGAAATCTGAATACAGATTGGCCATTATATAAAACCATGGAATTATTGCTAGCTTTGTTGGGTGTGATAATGACATTGTGGTTATGTGAGAAATGTCTCCACATTTTAGTGACGCATGCAAAGTACGCGGAAGTGACACGACATGTTTCAAGCCGTTTGCTTCATTTCATTTCAGAAAGTTCCAATCCTTTATTTTTAAAATGATTTGTCTTAATGTCAAGAAAGTAATGTACAATTATGGAATGTAGGTGATGAGTATGTGAGTTCATTATACTCCGTATTTTTTATACTTTGAAATTTTCCGTTAAACATTGTTTTAATCTTGGAAAATTACATTTGAATTGCCGTTTAAGGTCTAGCTAGTGTTTTCTTCCAGGTGGAAGTGATTTCTTCTTGCTGAGCTCACGAAACCTCTTTTTAGTATGTAATTCCATCTACCTTGAATTGTTGTGACTTCGGTGTATGTCTCACCTCTTTATCCTGCCATAGGGCAGACTCCTTCCTTGTTTCTTCCCTCTGTCTTTGCCTAACACAGTACCCGGTTGACAGTGACTGAATGAACACAGAATATAGAGCTCTAAGAGCCAACACTACTACAATTTCATATTCACATGTGGAGGGAAACGTGAGGTAGCCTCATTCAAGTTGAGTTATCTTGAAGCTGAGACTCGGAAAATGGGTTTCAATACAAGTATTTTGGCTTCGTCTCTGATTCAGAGTCACAGGGCCATTACTGTACTTTTCTCATCTAGGAAATGGGTGAAACACTAATGATTTCACGAGGGCAGGACTTGGAATGCCTGGATGTTGGCAAACGCATAAAGGAATAGAGAACTCACTGAAGGGAAGCCATTATCTCATCATGGTGGCAAATACCTGGGCTGAGCCCTGGCTTTGCAGATAGGCTTACCTGTTCCCCCTCGATGCTGCCCACCCACGCCTGACAGGTCAAGTCAGAAAGGTAAAGTTTTTCGCAAATAACAAGGCAAGGTTACCAGACTGCAGAATTAGGAGCCAGTCAGAACTGGATATAGGGCCCATTCCACAGCTTACCAGCTGCTTGACCTGGACAGACACTTTATGTCCAAAGTTCATCGCTCTGTAGAAAGAAAGTAGAAATGCCTATTTCATACTGTTACTGAAGAGATTATTATTGATAATTTGTGTATGCTGAAAAATAATAAATCATTTATTAAACACTGACTTCAGACCACGCACTGTTCTGGGATGGCTAATAGCCTGTAATAACTAATTTAATCCTTGCAACACTCTGTGATAAACAGCTATTGTCACACAACTAAGAGACAGAAATATTGAGCAACTTGCCCAAGGATACACAAGTAGAAAATAGCAAAATGAGGATTCAGACCTCAGTATTCTTGTCTCCTGTGTTGCATGGTCTCTCTCAAACATGACAGTGTATGTAGCATGTCTGGCTTAGTGTCTGACAAACAGGAAATACCTTTTTTTTAAAGATTTTATTTATTTATTTGACAGAGAGAGAGAGAGAGAGATCACAAGTAGGCAGAGAGGCAGGCAGAGAGAGAAGGAAGCAGGCTCCCTGCCGAGCAGGGAGCCCGATGTAGGGCTCGATCCCAGGACCCTGAGATCATGACCTGAGCCCAAGGCAGAGGCTTTAACCCACTGAGCCACCCAGGCCCCCATGAAATACTTAAGAGGTTATAGTACCTGCTGTTTAAAAAAGTAAACCAGAGTCAACCTGACAACTTCATTCATGAGACTTTTTTTTTAACCGAATCATCCCCCTGCCTCCAAAATAACGTGCCTGGGCTTTCTGGAGCAGCAAGGGTAGGTGGAGGGACTCAGAGCCATCAACACTCTTCTGGGCCACCCAACAGCCACTCTCTACATTGGCCTTTGTGCCACTGCCTGCCACCACCACCAAACACCCTGGCTTCCAACACCAGGTCCTCAGAAACCCCTCCTAAAAAAGGTGGGAATCCCAGTGGATCCCAGGGCCATCTTTGGGCATCATAAAACTCTGGAGAGGGAAAGTGTCACCCAAGTTGCTCCGGGCGTCTTCTAGTTAATATTTATTTAGCACTCTCTATCCTCTGCTCTTTTCCTGTTCTCATCTTGTTGGTTCGTGTGACAACCATGAGAGTTATGTACAAGCTGTTGGTCTTGACCTTTAGAAAACCTACATATTTGTGTATCAATATCCCCAAACATTTTCCATATGTTGCATTTGAACTTGAGCATGTCAGCTGGTGAAAGAACATTCTCAGCATCACGAGTGCGAAAAACTCAGTCTTGGCAGGACAACCATTTTTGCCTGGGTAGTAGTGCTTGCACAATTGATTTAATATTCTGGTGCATTTTTCTCTAATTTAACACAAATAGTCATGGAAATTACACCCATAATGATGGGTGAGTGCATAATTTAAAAACATCTGTGAGAGTCTGAAAATAGATGGTGAAGATTTGCCAAATAGACAAGACGTAATTGACAATTTCATAACATGGCTTAATTCCATAGAAAACTGCTCTCGCCCCCACAAAACAGCGAAGTCAGTTGTTTGATTTTTTTCAGCATTCACTGTTGAGTACGCTTTTTCAGGAAATCTTTATGTATGAAACGAGGAAAAGTTTCATACCTCCCCATTTTATAGGTAAGGAGACTGAGGCTCAGAGAGATTAAGGGATTTGCCCAAGTTCAC
Source organism: Ailurus styani (assembly GCA_002007465.1). NCBI lineage: Eukaryota > Metazoa > Chordata > Mammalia > Carnivora > Ailuridae > Ailurus > Ailurus styani. Next base: position 869,737 of record LNAC01000594.1, read on the forward strand.
AGGGCCATATGTAGCTAGCTTTTGAGTCCAGGTTCCTTGAACTCCCGACTCCCCACACTGCACCAGGGCATTGGGAGAAATCTGTCTGAATGTGCCTGAACTCCAGAGAGGCACACAGCCCCCAGACCGCTCCGCTCCAGCAGCAACCCCTGAGGTTTCTCCTCTGGATGGAGGGGTTCCGAGGCACGTGGCAGCCCCCACGGAGGAGAGGACAGGGTATCTGAACCTGAAGCTGAACTGTCAGTCAAGGGCGATGGAGCCCCAGGCAGGGCCACCTATGTACCTGCTTTGAGAAGCAAGTTCCAGACAGTACTGAGCAGAGAACGCCCTCCAGCTCCTGGCTCTTACACCTCAGTGTGACTTTGCAAGCCACCTTGCCACTCTTACCTTCAGCCATAAAATAAGGATATTTGGAACCAATGTACCGATGCTTTCATGAATATCAAATAAATCATATATGTCAAGTGCTTTTCTACCTGTGGACTGCTGGGCAACTGTAAATACAGGGTTTCTAATTTCTCTATTTTTAGTTGCTCCCTCCACCACATCCCCTGTCAGGCTGTGGCTGTGTATCAGGCTTTGAGCATTTCCCCTGGGGCAAACACTGACCTCCCTGCTCTTGTCAAAGTCTGCATGGGGGGTTGAATCCATTCCAAATAAACAAACAGAAGTCCCTTGCCTCACCTTCCCATCCTCTTGCTAGCCGTCCCCCACTACACACACACATGAGTGCGCACACACACGTACACACATGAGCATACACACGCGCACACATACAGGCACACACGCACACACATATGTGCATGTGCACACATATACACGTATGCACACGTGTACACACATGTGGACACACATGCACGCGCACACATGCACATATGCACACACTCAACATTGATACATGCACAAATGCACGTGTGTACACCCTCTCTTCTTCCCTCCCTACTCCGTCTCTTTCTCTCTCTCTCTCTCTCACACACACAGACGCACACATTTCTCCCATCCATCCTTCTGTCCTTCACCACCGGAAAGGAGGCCAGTGTCTTCTCGGTGCAACAAAGCCACCTGGAGCCACCCAGGACCTGTACGTGTTGCACTTTGATTTTGCATGGACTTCTGCATGTCCTGGCTCTGCTCAGCCTGAAACTGTTAAAATATCACAGCAGGGTGGCAGCCCCAGCACTGAGACACAGCTCTAGTCGTCACATGGCCTCCTGAGTAACTCTAGTCTCCAGTCAGAGCCACCGGGGTGGAAGGACCCATAGAGAACCTATGTATGTATAGAAACCATGGAAAGTCATCTGTACATATACTGCTAAGGAGTCAAAGGACAAAGAAGTCTAAGTAGTGGGTGATTTGATTTCAGGAATTTTACTTTTTGCCAAGTTATTTGAACGTTCAGTTATGTTGTTTAAGTGAACATAAACGTTTGTCAGGAAGTTTAAAATTGGTGGCAATATGGCTGACCAGATATGGCTGATCATTTGGGCAGTGGCAGAAGCAGGAGTCCAAGTTGGGAAAACTCTAGGAGATGCTGCCTGCTGACCTTTCATTGAACCAGGAGGTCAGGAGGGGTCAGGAAAGGCATGAGGCTCAGGCAGCCCTGGTGGCTGGCTACTCAGTGGCTCTTCATAAGAACTGGGGCTGGCCCTGGCTCCAGGCCTTGTGCTTCTCTGTTGCTAGACAAGTCACTGGTATTCTTTTTTTCTGCTGGTACAAATAATATATGCTTCCTATTAAAGAATTCAAGGAACATATAAAATTACACGAAAGAAGATAAAAGTCCCATGAAGTCCTATCACTTGACATAAACAACATTAGCATTTTAGGAAATATCTTTTGGAAGCACGGCTTCACAGTAGCACCCACAATATGTGCGTGCACACACACACACACACACACACACGATTTTTATAACTTGCTTTTGTTTTGTTTTTTTGTTTTCCATCTCCCTTGTCTGTCGCTACCTCCCCCACCAATAACGAAAGTAAACAACTTTGTGTTCATTCTCCCAGACCTCTCTTCATGTAACATAAAAATGTATGCATATGTCTACATAGAGGTTTCTTTTCTCATTCTTTGATATTTCCAAATATGGGATAACTTCATGCACCTCTGTGCATCTTGCTTTTCTCATGTAACAGCATATTCTAGAAAGTCTTCTTAGCTTCACTTGTAAAGACGTAGTACACTCTTTAAGAGTTGTGTGATATATTAGAGACTTTTAGAATATATATTTATTCAACAATTCCCCAAAGAGTGAGCAGTTACATAACTTTTTTGTTTTCCTTTTTGTAGCTACAAATATTGCTGCAATAAACATTTTTATATCTCATCTATTCCTATATAATGATGTTTAATTAGTCTCTGAGATTCCCAGAAGTGGGATTGTGAATTTAAAGATATATGTATTTTTTAATTTTAATAAAACTGGAAAAATTTCTACACAGTAATATTTCATATTTTTTGTACAATAAATATTTATTAAGTCCTTACTCCTTGCCAGGCAATTTGGATTCAAAAATGGGTAAGACAGAGGCACCTGGTGAAAGCCTCTGCCTTCTGCTCAGGTCATGATCTCAGGGTCCTGTGATCGAGGCCCGCATCAGGCTCTCTGNAACAAGGAGCCTGCTTCCTCCACTCTCTCTGCCTGCCTCTCTGCCTACTTGTGATCTCTCTCTGTGTCAAATAAATAAATAAAATCTTAAAAAAAATCTTTAAAAAAAAGTTTAAAAAATGAGTAAGACGAAGATCCCAGCCCTTACTGAGGGTTGATCCTAGAAATACAATGGGGAAGAATTAAAATAAATACTTTTGTACCAGAAATCTATGAAAACATAATTCTCCCTTGCTTTACTATCAACAATTGGTATTACCATTCCTTTTATTTTTTCCCAATCTTATTGATGTAATGTGATTATTTTCTTATCTTAATTTGTATTTCCCCATCAGTAAGTAATTTTAACATTTTTCACATGTTTATCTAGTAGGATTTGTGTTGGATGAACTGACATTCACAATCTTTACTCATTTTTCTATTGAGTGGGTTGTATGCTAGACCTATATTCTTGTTAATTTTCATGAGGTCTGTGTGTATTATAAATAACATTTATCTGCAGTATGCTTTGCAAATCTTTTTCCCAATCTATTGCTCAGGTACTGACTTCATAATGGTTTCTTTAACCATATGATACCTTTCACTTTTACAAATTTGTATTTTTGCTATCAATATGTCTTCTTGTCCTTTCAGCTTCTGACTATTCTATCATTGTTCATTGTTACTCCAAACTCTAGGTCATATATATAGTCTCCTAAATTTTCTTTCAATTAAATTTTTAAAAATTTTTAATATTTTTTTCAGTACATGTGGAATTTATTTTTTAATATGGTGTGAGGTAGGGGTTCGATTGCTTTTTCTTCTAGGTAGACGGCCATTTTCCTAATACCATTTATTAAAATAAACCATCAGTTCTCCTTTGAAGTAAAATGCTACCTTTTTCATATATGCAGTTCCAAATGCACTGGAATCTGTTTGCGTGCTTTATTATTCTGTTCCACTGATAATATCTCTCTTCTTATTCCAATTTTATGCTGTTTTGATTACAGTCTACTTTATCATCCTTTTAAAGTTAGGTTAAAACTTTATTTTGTTGGAGAAAATTTCTGATAATTTTATCAATTAAAAATTATAATTATTATTGAAAGTTAATTTAATTTATATTAGGAACAAGAAAGAGGACATAATCAAGAAAGAGAAGAAGTTAAAATAATTACAAGACAATACTACATAAAACTTTATGGCAACAAACTGGAAAATGTGGAGGAAATCAAAGATCTCCTAAAAAATTATATAATCATTAAATGGTACAAGGGAGAGGAAAAATGGGAACTGACAAATTCTTGTAGAAGAAATTGGAAATTTACTTAAAGATCTACTTTTTTTAAAAAGGATCCCAGGAACAGATGACTTGCTGGTGGAGTTCTAAATAGCCTTTAAAGAACAGAGTCCCAGGGATATTAAACAATTCAAGGCCATAGGAAAAAACGGTGGACAGCTCCCTTGTATGTTATGAAACCAGCATCACCTTGGTGTTAACTCCTCATACAGAGAGCCTGTTCAGGGATATTGATTCTCATTTGAAATAAAATATTGGCAATATTGTTTCTCATTTGAAATGAAATATTGACAAGTAGGATCCATCCATGTATCAAAAAGACTAATGAACTATAACCAAACAGCTTTTATTTCAGAATGGAAAGAAGTTTCAGTAGCAGAAAATCTATCAACATAATTCATCACTTCAACAAATTAAATTATCATATTAAGAGATACTCAATAGGTACCTGAGAAAATTCAATGTCAGTTCTTTTTCTTTCCTTTAAGATTTTATTTATTTATTTGAGAGAGAGAGGGAGAGTACAGAGGGAGAGGGAGAGGGAAAAGCAGACCATCCGCTGAGCAGGGAGCCTGACGTAACACGAGGCTCAGTATCAATTCTTAATAAAAACCCATAATGCCTTATGCAAAATTCTTATACCAAAAAATCTCTGAAAACTGAAATGTTGGCCTGTAACTTTGGCACCAAATTTCATTGTAAAAAGTCCTGTTCTTTACAAATGTGAAGTACTGCATGCCCTGTATGCAAGGTGTACTCCAACTAAGTACTCATGGACTATTTGTTATTGTGGCTCTCTGTCCTATATTTAAAATTATCATAGTCTTCCTTTTCTTCAAGGTGAGTTTGAGGAGAAGTAATATGAGACATGTGCTTTCACCTTGCTGGAAGAAAAGCACCACTGCTTATCATTAAATCTAAGACACCACTGTTTGGAAGGCTAGCATTTATTTTATGTATCACTGACATAGGGAAAAAAGATGCTGCTAATTACTTTATGAACCATCATCAATTGTAAAACACATCATGGTTTCAGAGATATTGAAATGTGAAAAAAAAAGGTTCATCTTGGAATCAGAGAAATGTTGTGAACACATCCCAAAGCAGTCAGGAACTCTCCACCAACCGCACGCACAGCCCTCCAGACAAGAGCAGGAACTCAAAGTCCTTTCCTCTACGTGTCTGCCTCTTGGGAATGGGCCAGGTGTGAGGTGGAGTGTGGTAGTTAGTGGTCAGCCAGGGCTCCAGAGTTGGCTCTTCCAAGGTTAAGTGACCATGAACCAGCTATGGAACATGTCAAATCTTCATCTGGGCCAGTGACAACACCTACCTACACTTACTTTAGAGTGAAAAGGATGACGGGAGACAGGGTTTGTGAAGTTCCCAGTCAAGTGTAAGCCCTTCCTTAAGAACCACCCCTGGAACAGAGGTGGTGCTGATGTCGTGGTGATGCTGGCTATGGTCTCTAGCATCTTTCCCACTTCTGTCATTCTATGATCCTTTACACAAGAAAAATCTTGGCCAAATTTCTCTCACCTCTAAGGAACTTTCCCTGAGATTACTGAGAAGAGGCCATTGGCCTCAGATGCCTGAACCATCCCTGGGCCCTGAATTTATAGCCTCTCACCTGAAAATCTGAGCAAGGAAGAACCTCAGACACGTTCTTACACAGGCTGAGAGAGGAATGTGAACTTCCCTTGAAATGCAGCCCATAGCAAAGTGAAGACTAGAACCCAGACCACCAGACACATCATCAGACCCTTTCTGGATGCCAGTGCTCCTGTCCCTAGGGCATTGGGGTCCACCCCAGCAGTTTCTGGCAGTCTGCTCAGACCAGATGATCTCTGTGTCCTAAACTCAGTCATTCCTTCTCTCTGGACCACTTCCTACTCTGGGGGAAAAAATAAAAAAGACCATGCAAGCTTAGCCTGCTAGATCCCCTACCGATTCCATGTTCTGATTTTGACCTTCATTGCCCTCCCACTTCCACCCCTCCTCCTCTTCTCTCTAATTGGCCATCCGGAAAGGGTTGGGGGAGCTCTTCTGTACCAAGGCTCTGAAGACCTACTCACGTCACCAATCTGCTGTGTGCTCTCTGACAGGATGGGAGTGGTGAGCAGCAAAAAGCAGGTGAAGGAGAAGAATAAGGCCCGATGGAGTCCTGTGAAGGTCAGCACCCAGAGCAAAGATCCCCCACCACTGCCACCCTTGGTGAGTGATGGTTGTTCTCAGCTGGAAAGGGAGGGGGAGGAAGAAGAGCAGAGAGCACGCGTGGCTCCCTGGAGTCTGCTGCTTGTATCCAACCTGTGCCAGGGCCATCTCTAGATAATTCAGGGCTCTGACAAATCTACCCCTTGCCCCTGCCACCAAACATGCACCCACCTCGTGTTGGTGTGGCAGTATAGTAGAAGAACGTTTAGCAGCCAGATTGCCAGTGTTCACATCAAATACCTGTGTGCCTGGAAGCAGGTTATTTAACTCCCCTATGATGCCTCAGTTTCTGCATCTGTAAAATGGGTGTAGTGAAGATGCCTTCCTGATAGGGAGGTAACAATATGTGATGTACATACCACCATGCAATTCCGTAACGTACTACCCTTAGCACAGGACTGGGTATGCGTAGTCCTTAGTGATTCTTAGCCAGTTCTCATTTCACAAGGACAGCTTTGAGGAGAAAAATCAAAAAGGTCAGCTCAAGAAGAGGGTGTGGTGGGAAAGGGTCTGAGGCACCTAGCGACGTCTGCTGCCCCCACTCCAACCCAGAAGCTCCTGGACATCAGTGTCCCCTTCCTGGCACTGCTGCCTGTGTTCCAAGGAGCTTATTCTCTGGGGATGAGGAATCCTACGACTATCCATATCTCTCCAGCAAACCCTCAGTTTCTCGTGCGTCTGAGATGCAGTTCCAGCTTGTTTACAGAGCACTTAGCACCCTTTCACAGAGGCTACTGCGTTCCAAAGAGGCATTTTTAGATGATTATTTGTGACACCCCCCACCCCCACCTGGCCACCTATCCCTTCTTGGTTTGGGACAGTGGGGAGTCATGCCTGGAACCCGCTCTCTTGCTCTCTGCCTCCAGGGACACATTCAACTGGTCATCACTTTAGTCAAACAGTGACCTGAGGGGACGTGGGATTGCTAATCCCATTTCTTAGACAAACGAGACATTTTGTCTGTGTCCCAACTTAGTTCAGGGCTTGGCAAAAAACAATAAGATGCTTGTTGAATGAGTGAATGATGGCTGGGGTGGACTCACACTTAGACTGAGTAATACCCCCAAAGTTACACGCTAACAAGTTATAGAGCCTGGAATGTTTTGAACTTTATTTTTTTAAAGATTATTTATTTATTTATTTGAGGGAGAGAGAGAGCATGAGCAGGGGTGAGGGTCAGAGGGAGAGGGAGAAGCAGACTTCCCGCTGAGCAGGGAGCCCGACGATGCTGGGATCATAACCTGAGCTGAAGGCAGATGCTTAACTGACTGAGCCACCCAAGCGCCCCAGTGTTTTTAACTTAAAAAAAATCATATAGTAGATACTAATTATGGGGAAAAACTATAAAGACTCATTATCTCACTAGCCAGCGATACGCAGACTTGCACTTCAGAGTCCCTGCCCCCGGACCCTAGTCTCAATGTTATTTATATTATGTGTTTATATTTTCAATGGAGCCATACTGTAATACCATTTGGCAAAATGCTACTTCAAAATTGTGTTCAATAAATATGGAAGACAAAGAATATTCATAACATGCCCATCAAATTAGAAGAATAATGAAATGAATACCCATCGCAGTCCCTTTAGTCTTCAGGAGAAGTGACCATTGTCCCCCCCAAGTCCATCCCTTACCCCAGACCCCTACCCTGAATGTGTTTATCATTCCTTAGCTTGGCTTTTCTGTATCATCACATGTGCGTATAACTCCTAAAGACTGTTTAGTTTCATTTTGCCGGTTGTGAACTTTCAATCAACTAAATCAAACAGCGTGTATTCTTCTGAGACATGGTGGTCAGATCTCCGTTACATCTGTGACCTTCATCCACGTAGATGCACGTAGCTGGAGCTCAGGAGCTCCCACAGTGGCACAGCATTTCCTTGCATGACCGTGCCCCAGTTTCCCTATTTTTCTGCCATTTGTCCTAGGGACGATTTCCACCCTTACAATTCTCATATGTTACTGTAGTCTTTGCTGGGAGCATTCTCGTGCATGGTTCCTGATACACATACGCCGGAGTTTCTCTACAGGGTATACACCTAGGGATATATTTGCTGAGTTTTAGGGAAATATGCTTTTAAAATAATGTTCCCTGAGATCAAATACCTTTTTGCAGCTTCATCATTTAATGGCAGAGCCAGCATTTGAATCCGAGTGATCTGACTTTCCAACCCACCCCCATTCCACAGCCCCCTCTTACAAAGCTGGGGCATCCCCGCAACCCCCTCCTCTGATCCTGTGCACAGTCCAGGGGTCGTGGGAGGTGACACTGGTACCTGAGGACTTGTGCTACGACACGTACAATTTACCTGTGTGACCTCCTGTTGGCGGAGCGCCTCCCTACAGAGCCCCTGGCTGACAGGTGCAACAGCCTCCCAGCCCAGGCTGTGGGGGTGGAACTAACACAACGTGTGTGTGTGTGTGTGTGTGTGTGTGTGTGTGTGTGTGTGTGTGTGTGTCTGCTACAGGTCCTGTTTAACCACCTGGCTCCTGCACCTCCGGACACGTGCCCGGACCAAGGTAAGAAGGGGCTGCTTTTGAAGCCAAGGCCCTCCAGGCCATCTGCCCTGGGCCCGGGTTCCGTGCAGGCAGAACAGGGGCCTGGCTGCGAGCAGCTTCCTGGAGAAGACAGGCCCTCTGGGGTCAGATAGGCAGAGGGTATGGGGGGAGGCAGCTGGACCAGGCACAGCGAGAGGGGCGGCCCAGCTCTGTCCCAGCCTTCATCTGCCTGTGGGGGCCCCTCTGGGAACCAAACTCCAGTTCCTGTGTCTGAGCCTGAGTGGTTTTTTGGTTTTTGTTTTTCAAAAAAGAACTACAAGCTGTAAATGAGACAAAAAGAAAAACATTACAATAAATACAAACAGCATGAAAACAAACCCAAGTTCTCAAAGATTCTAACTCCCAACCTCAAAGGGCGAGGGCCGATGGGTCTGCATCTTCCCTCCCGCCCTGAGTCTGTTCCGTGTACAGAAGCACCGCCTTTCTCCCCCACTTCCCTACTTTCAAAAGCTTCTGACCGCTCAAGCTACCTCCCCTCACCCCCAGTCTCTACTGCCACTCTGGTGGGTAGGACAGAGGGGGTGAACGTAATGAGTGACACTGGCCCTCCTGGGTCAGGGGTTTGGACCCTGGGGGTGCTCACAGCATGGTAGCTTCCTTCAGAACTGGCTTGCGGGAGCACGAGGAGCTCGGACAGAGCCTCGGTCCCTCATTCCCCCACCTGTCATGCACTGAGCAAACAGTACCCAGAGCCTGGCTCTGTCCGAATACCAGGGAGGCTGCAAAATTGAATAAGACGCGGCTCCTCAACCTGAGAGCTCAGAGTCTTTCAAACTCCCGAACGAAATGCTGAAACCAGATGAGCTATCTTAGCTAGTGTTTCTCATCCTGCTGGGGTTCACGATTGATTACCACAGGGCTCGTCCTTCACTTCCTACCAGGGGGTTCACGGCCCCAGCAAGGAAGCCCTGGGGAAAACAATAACCTAGCTGCCTTTGGTGCAAAGACTTGAATCTTAGAACTGGAGGTGGGGGGCACCATCATCTATTCCAATCCCCTCTTCTCCCCATGGGGAGGTGACTGGCCGTCACACCACAAAGTAGTGACAAAGCGGAGTCATCCATTTCCAGGTGAGTGAGGGGGTCTCCAAGTGGCCTTTTCCAGCAGCTCTTGGCTCCCCAGAGCTGGCAGAAAAGCCCTCCTCACTCTCAGTGGCAGTTCGGACGTCCATTGCCGGGACCAGCAGCAAGTCGGGGTACCACCTGCCAGAAGCACTGTGACAGGGCCTTGGGCACGGTTACAGGTCAGGGTTACGGCAGCCACGTTCCAAGACCACTACCCACTTTGGAACAGAGGTGGGGAGGGGCAGCTGGGGAAGGGGAAGGGAAAGGAAGCTGATGTGCCTTGGAGGCAATAAGGAATCAGCAGCCCATGTTCCTTCCCAAACTTGGGAGGGCAGCCATCAACCCAGTGCCGCCAATCTCCCGAGATCTCTGGGCTAGCCACTCCCTAAGAACGTAGCCCTGGCCAGGCTTTAGGGTTTCAATGTGGACACCAGAAGGGAGGACAGGACGGGCTCTGTTCCCAGCAACAAGGTCAGGAGGTCGGTCTGCCAGACAGCAGTTTCCCCTGCTGCATCGGTGAGCGAGAAAGCACACCACAACTTCCCCTCTGTCCCCACGTCCCCCTGACCTCGTGGCAGCCAGAGATGGCCCACAGCACAGACTCATCCAGCCCCTGCCCTCATTCTGCTGGGCCCAAGCGGTGCCCGTCTCTTCCTTGTTCACTCTAGAGGAGCATTTCGTGGTGGCCCTGTATGACTACAGCTCAGTGAATGACAGGGACCTGCAGATGCTGAAGGGGGAGAAGCTGCAGATCCTGAAGGAGTAAGTTTCTGGAATGCGGTCCTGTGGTCATGGGCCTCTGTGGCTCCCTGCCACAGCAGGACGGGCACCCAGCCATCCACCTCCTCACCCCACGCCTCCCCCACCCTCCATGAGTATCTCCTCTATTGCTCTGCCCCCAGCCCAGTCACCCACCATTTCTTTTCACCTTGACCCACTTGTCCTCCTTCTATCTACCGTTCCAAAGTCTTTCTCACAAGGTGGCTTCCATTCACTATCTCCCACTCCACTGTCAAAATCCTACTCCTCCTTCAAAACTCACCTCAAATGTCACCTCCTCCAGGAAGCCCTCCTGATGGGCACAGCACTTCCCTGGCTGCTCCACCACAGCCTTGTGTGTCTCCCCTGCCAGACAAGACCTCACACAGGATTCTGCCCATGAAATCAACCTAACTTGATCTCTAGGGCTCCCTCTCAGAAACTCCTCCAAAGTCTGCCCTCTTTCAACCATCCAGCTTGTTCTGTGGAGCCCTGAGGTTCTGTTTTTATTCTTGAAGTTCTGCAATGGCCTTGCACCCAAAGCACGAAAGCCCTGAACTTCTGGGCACACGTGGGCTGCCTGGCTCCTCCTTTGGGCAGCAGCTCTCGTCCTGCTATTGTCTTTCCTGTCTGGTCCCAACTCACTCACTAAACTCTCGATCTGTCCCATTAATCAAAAGGAAGGCTACCCATGGAAGACAGGGGCCCTCTGACGTAGTCAGGCTGTCTGGAAAAAGTCTTCCCCTAGAGACTGCACTGTCCTCCCCGGACCAGTCTGTGAGATGCTCAGCAAGCTATCACCCCTCACTGAGCAACTCGTACCACTTCCCTCTCACCTGCCCTCTGTGCATCCTCTGCCTCAGGGATGGGATCGGAGTGCAGGGAGGGCTGTGAGCAGCCCACTGAGAGAGGCCCACAGGAACCACTATGCCATTTTGGTTTTCCCTCCTCCGCAGAGTTGGAGACTGGTGGTTGGCCAGGTCTCTCATCACTGGTAGAGAAGGCTACGTGCCCAGCAACTTCGTGGCCCGAGTGGAGACTTTGGAAGTGGAAAAGTAGGTGGATGCATGGAGGGCCCCACAAAGCCAAGGCCCCCTTGCTGCTTCTGCAAGGGGAAGCAGCAAGGGGGCTGCTGGGCAGGGAGGGGTTGGAAAGGGGCTGAAAGGTGAGCTTCTGGGAGCATAGCATGGAAGGAGCAGGAAAGGGGAATGAACCGGAGCTGCTGGGGAAGGCTTATCCACCAGCCCGGACAGCCTAGTGCTCAGGGAACCACCCTCCATGCTCACCTCACTCTTCCCATCTGTGAAATGGGACGGCCCCTCCCCTGGTTTATTTGAATGGAAAAGTCCCTACAGGCCCATGGCCTTGCAAGCTAACCTTGAGGCATGATGAACAGCTCTTTCTCTTCCAGGGCCTCCAGGGGGCAGGACTCAGGGGCACAGACCTCAGGGGGACTCACAGCATGGTGGCCTCACTCAGAATTGGCCTCCAGAGAGCAGTACTTACCAGCACCCTCATAACCCACTTCCACATAGCAGCAGTCACTCATTCTTCCCATAGCATAAGATGAGCAAACAGGACCCACGCTCTGACTCTGCCCACATGTGGAGAAAGCGGTAAAATTGAGTAGGATGTGGTTTTTTCCCTGAGAGAGCTCAGAGTCCATCAAACTCATGAGCAAAGTGCTGAAACCAGGTTAGTGGCCTCACCTGGTGTCCCTCATCCAGAGATGGTCGCCTTTGGGAGGGTTCTCTGTCTGGCACTGCCAGGCTTGTGTCTCTCCCTGGAATAGCATGGCCATGGGCACTTAACTTCCACACTGACTGATCCCTGCTTGAGAAGAACATGGTGAGAATCGATGCTCTGAGGGTCTCAGCACTTTGTGGAATTTAGACTTGACCTCAGGGAGGGGCTGCTTTTAGGAAAGGTGGTTGGGTGCCTTTTCCAAGAGTAGAATTAACAAAGGGCACCCCAAAACATTCTCATTTCAAGAAAGCAGTAAGTCCATCCGCTGATGGGAGCTAAAAAGAAAAGGGGGCCCAGAGGCCAAAGGGCATTTCATGAATCAAGATATGAGTTTTGTTAATTCAGGGTTAACCTGAAAACAGGAAAATGCTATTTTATTTGGGGGGGGCAGGTGTACAGCTTAGAAGGGAGGTATGGATAAGAATGTTCCAAGGAGCATGGCCAGCCTCTGAGGTTTGCCTGCCTTTTCCCTTTTCCAGATGGTTCTTTAGATCAATTAGCCGGAAAGATGCTGAGAGGCAGCTTCTGGCTCCAATCAATAAGGCGGGCTCCTTTCTTATCAGAGAGAGTGAAACCAACAAAGGTAAGCATGGCACACAGCACGCCTTCCTGTGCAGGCTCCAGGAACCCCCCCCCCCCCCCCCCCCCCGCCCCGCCGCGGCCGGNGTTTCCAGGCCTCCTGTCTCTCTCTCAGTTCAGGCCCTGCCTGGACAGCCCATCTAGTGCCCAGAAGCCGAGTGCGAGGCTGTGATGCCAACAGGTCCCCACTGGCTGGGCTGGACACGTACAGGGCACAGGTAGAAGAGGCAGCTGGAGGTCTGCTTCCACCCAGACCACTCTGCACCATCTCGGGCTCAGTGGGGACAGTGAGGCTGGCAGGGTCAGAAGAGAGGGAGCGACCCAGAGCCATGTTTTGGAATTAAAGGATGTGGGAGCCCACAGACTCCTTAGAAATCATCTCAGCCGAGGCATTTACAGGAGCCTGGAAGGTGACAGAAGTTTGGAGAATGGCCCACGGCTGGGTATGAAAGAGGGGCGTGGCCACTCTGGAGAACTGGGAGCACTCATGGATTCAAACCCCCCCAGCTGAGCCAAACATTTCTGCCGCCGCCCACAGGCCACCGGGCTTTCTCTTTCTCTTTCATTTGGTTTTCTCTCCTTCTTTCCCTCTTAAAGTTCCTTTTGTTGTGACATATAAAACATACAAAAGTTGCATAAATTGTAAGTGAGGGTATAATTACAGAGTCATAACAAGTAAACACCTGTGCAACCACAAGAGAGCGAATATTCCAGACATCTGGAGCCCCTCTCACTGCTCCACATGGGCCCCTTCCTGACTCAACCCACCACCCCCCAAGAGAAGTCACGGCTATCTCAACTTTTAAGGAAATCTTCTTTTCTTTTTCTTATTTTTTTTAAGATTTTATTTATTTATTTGAGAGAGAGAGAGCACAAGCAAAGGGAAGGGCAGAGGGAGAAGCAGACTCCCCACTGAGCAGGGAGCCCAATGTCTGTTAGATCCCAGGATCCTGGGATTCCTGGGATCATGACCTGAGCTGAAGGCAGATGTTTAACTGACTGAGCTACCCAGGTGCCCCAACTTTTAGGGAAATTTTCCTTGCTTTTCCTTATGGTTTTACCACCCGTGTTTCATATATTCTCCAACTTTATGCAAGTAGAATCATACTATTGTTATTTTTGTATGTCTTGTCTCTTCCGCTCGACGTTGTTTGTTACTGTCTCTATTAATTTACTAGGCCTGTTGTAATAAAGTACCAGAAACCGGGGGGCTTCCCAGAAATGCACTGTGTCATGGTGCCGGAGGCTGGCAGTCCGAGATCGAGGTGAGAGGCAGGGTTGCTTTCCTCAGAGGCTTCTCTCCTTGGCTTGCCGATGGCCGCCTTCTCCCTGTGTCCTTACCAGGTCTGTCCTCGGTCTGTGTCCTAATCTCCTCTTCTAACAAGGACACCAGTGACGTTGGACTCGGCACCCCCCGCCCCCAAGACCTCAGTAGTTACCTCTTCAAAGCTCCCATCTCCAAATAGAATCACATGCTGGGGTCCTGGAGGTGAGGACTCCAACATGGGGATTTGGGAGGGACACAGTTCAGCCCGTCACAGTTTCCCTCATGTCGTCGAGGAGGACAGTGGTCCGTTCACATTCACTGCTATGCGGAACCCAGCGTGTGAATATTCCGTAAGCTGTGTCTCCTTTCTCACGTTGGGAGACATACGCTGCTTCCAGCTTGCGGCTGTTACGAACGCGCTGCTCCGAACCTTATTATATACGCCTGCTCGTACATATTTGCCGTCTTTGGGAGGCTGAGCCAATGCCCCCATTTGAAAGGTGAGGAAACTGAGTCCCTAAGGGAGGAAGTGACTCCCATGTGGTCAACAGTGAACAGGGATCGGAGGGTCAGAACCCAAATCATCTAAGAGGCTTTACAAGCTCTACAGTGTGTCCAGCTGGCCTGTTGTGGGCTGATGGAGGGGAATTTCGTGAGCAATGTGAAGAAGGCCTTTGTTCATCAGGACATGGCACATAGGGACCTCTTATATCCTTGTGGCCAGTTTTTAACTGGAGGGGAGGTGGTGGCAGTGACACCAGGAGAGGAAGGGGAGAGGCAGTGGCTGGGCTACCAGCTGGTTCCCCGTGGTTGGAGCAATGAGAGGAGACAGAGGTTCTGCTGGTGGGAGCTCCCCGCCAGCCTTGTCCCCCGGCTCCACCACGGCTTGAGAGCTGCAGTGAGTGGAATCAGAGCAGCAAATGCGGGTCAAAGAGGGCTGCTCATTACACCCTGGGAGGCTCAGGAGAGATCCCAATGCCTCCCTGCCCTTCAAAGGGTCAGGGCCAGGTTGAGGAGTAGGAGGGGTGCATTGGTAAGTTGGGTGCTCTGTACAGAATTTCTGGTAACATACCAGTGGATGAATTAAATCCAGCCCGCAAAACACCTTTGACCAAGAAACGACATGGGAATCACTGGAGATGACATACCTGTTTTGTCTTTATAGAATATTTCAGACAAGTACATAAATAGAACAGTAAAACCGAAGCCCTTGTACCCAGCACTCCGCTTGGACACTCAGCCAGTCTTGTTTCCTGTGTATCCCTGCCCACCCCATATGTTGATGCAAGCCCCAGAATCATATGATTTCGCCCTGGACCTCATGTCTTAGTCACTGCTTATTGCTAAGGTGCCCTCTGGACAGAAAAGGACCCCTGCCCCCGACCTCAGGGTGGAGGAAGGGGTTCTCTAAAGGTGGGGGTACCCCCTCCTGTCCTTGCCCACCCTGGAGAAGCTAGTCCGGGCTGCACATTGGCCAGATGGAGGTGGGGCTGCAGGACTGCCCCGGCAGCATCAAGCCCACACACAGACACACGTGCACACGGCTCCTCAGAACCCCGAAGCAAGTGCCCTCCGTCTGCATCTGAAAACCGCAGCCAGCGGAGGGAAGACAGGGAAGGAGCGCGGCCCCCAGAAGCAGGGGACATGAATCCTCATCCTGTGTTGCCTCCGGGATGTCCCGTAGTCTCTCCAGCCTCTGTTTATGGGTATCTGTGTGAGGGTCCGCTAGTCTCCCGTCCGAAGGCAGACAGTTCTGCGGGTGTTAAATCTCAATCTCTGGGAGCCCTGAACCAGCAGCTGATAGGATTTGGAGGTTCTCTTTCGGAAGAATATTAAACTGTGAAAAGAAATGGGGGAGAGGCCCTTAGATGAACCCGGGCAAGCTGGAGGCCCTAAATCATGAGCTCCCGTAGCAGCATCATGGGGAGGAGAGCAGGGTCTCCTAGGCGTCTTGTGATGCATCCTACACGGGGCACAATTGAAAAAAAAAAGAGGGGGGAAGAAAGGCCCTGTTCTTCACTAAGGGGGTGATGCGAGGTGGAATGAACTCATTAGAGCCACTCTCCTGTTACTTAGATACTGGGACCCGGTTGCACTGACCCAGGCGAAGCAGGGGAGACAGTTTGCAGTGTGCAGGGTGGAGCTGGGGTCGCGGGCCTGGAGACGGCAAGGCGCACACACATCTTGCATCGTTTTGCGAGCAGGTGATGAGACGCTCAATAGCTGAGGGAGTGGAGAGGGATAGGTGGTTTGCGAGGGAGACAGCACGGCGGAAAAACCAGGTGTGCACACCCAGAAGAAGAGGCGTCCGAGCCTGACACCTAGCGGGAGAGCGTGGTATCGCTCACCGCAGACGCGTCCTCAGGGAGGATCTGGGGCCCGCAGGCCGGATCGGGAGCCCTCAGACCTGCCGCTAACGTTCCCCTTCCCGGCCTCAGTTTCCTCATCTTCCGATTAAGAGTGGCGTGCGTGGTACCCAGAGAGCTGGACGGAGGCATTTTATGAAAACAACAAGTCTGTGGAAAGACGTTTCTCCAGTGCAAACTCTTGCCTCCTAAATTGCTCTTAACCTTTAGCATCTGCTGCCCCTGGTCTGCAGGCAGGCAGAAATACACATGACAAGGAGCAGACATGTGTATGAATCTGAACGGAATTCCTGGGAAATAGCTTATTAGGTTCTCCTCCACGGACATGAGTGCTTAAGTTTGGGATTTGCTCTTCCTTGTGGGCGCAGGGCCAGCCATTTCTGCTAGAATGAATGAGTGAATGGATCCAGGAATCCATCAATCCCCTACTTCCTCCAATAACTCTACACTTCTCAGTAGTCCATGGCAAAGGGGGCCCCCAAATGACCAGGTGCCCAAGTGGGGGAACAGCATGTTTGCTAAGAGAACATCCTGCTTGCTTCGGACTTCCGGGATTCCATGGCTGAGTTTTAGGAGAGAAACATCAAGGTCTGAGTTGGGTGATGAGGATAGGGAAGGCTTTCTGGAGGGTTGAGGCTGAGATGAAAGAAAGGTAATACGTAGTGGGAAGGGTCAAAATGGAGAGCAGAATTTGGGGAGGCTTTGAAACGAAGCCCAAATCCCAATCCTGATTTTCCCTCTGTATGCCTCGTGTCTTTATTACTCCTCTAGGTGCCTTTTCCTTGACTGTGAAGGATGTGACCACTCAGGGGGAGATGATCAAACACTACAAGATCCGCTCCCTGGATGAAGGGGGCTATTACATCTCGCCCCGAATCACCTTCCCCACCCTCCAGGCTCTGGTGCAGCATTATTCTCGTAAGAGGGGACAATGTGATGGGGGTGCAGAGGAGCCCTTGGATCTATCGCTAAGATCTCAAGATCATGTGAATCACTGGTGCCATCTTGGGGTGGGGGGTTATCCCAAGGCTGGGCAAATAGTAGCACAATGATTCAAAGTCGATGTCCCTAATCCCTTCTGCTGGCTCACTCAGCATGTGACTACTTGGAGCATAACAAGGATTTTCAATCTTGGAGAAAGCAGGTCAATGATAGCATGTCTTGCTTTATACAAAATGAATGCAAATAGCAGAGAGTGTATAGAGTATGTGCGTACCCAGGCATACATGTATTTGGACATGGGAGTGTGGTTGGCAAAAACAAGAAGGGGACACAGCTGGGAAGGATATGGTTCCCATGGGAGAGCTGTGATCTGGCTAGTCTGGTAATCTCCGGCACCGTGTCTTCTTCCCTAATGCAGAGAAAGGGGATGGTTTATGCCAGAGATTGACCCAACCCTGTGTGAGTCTGGCTCCTCGAAACCCCTGGGCCCAGGATGAATGGGAGATCCCCCGTCAGTCTCTCAAGCTGGTCAGGAGACTCGGGTCTGGGCAGTTTGGCGAAGTCTGGATGGGTGAGTATGTGGTAGCCAGGAGCCCCTCTCTCCCTGCCCTGTGCCCTGAAGCACAGGGGGCTTGGGATATGCACACTGCATTGTGCTTCCCCAGAAAGCTTGTTCAGGGGAAGGACCAGAGGCGATGGTACCCATTTTACGGATGAGGTAGTGAATGCAAGCCTAGAACACTGAAATGACTTGCCCTCCGTTGTAAGGACACCACGGTGGTGGGGTAGGAATAGACTCCAGCTCTCCCAACACCTTGGTTGGTTCCCTCCCTCACTGTTCATGGCCCAAGGCTACTTGGCCATGGACTGGCGTGTGAATTTGAATGTCTGGCTAACTCCTCTTAGCTTTGGTTTGCCAGATGGAAATTACCTGTTAAACGTGGTCAACAGGGGAAGCCTGGGTGGCTCAGTCCGTTAAGTGTCTGCCTTCGGCTCAGGTCATGATCCCAGAGTCCTGGGATCAAGTCCCGCATCGGGCTCCTTGCTCAGCAGGGAGAAGCAGGGAGCCTGCTGCTCCTCCTGTTTGTACTCTCTCTGACAAATAAATAAGTAAAGTCTTTTTAAAAAGAGAGAGAAAAAGAAATCTATTTAAAAAAAGAAAAAGAAAAACATGGTCAATGGTGACCCAGGAGCTCCAGGAGTCTAATAATAAACCAAGCCACTGCTTGTAGCTGGGTGACTAGCCAGGTGACTTAACTCCCAGGTCCCTGTACGTGTAGCTGACAACCACTCTAGCGCTCACCGAGAACACTATCAGACCATAAGAGGCAGTGCGTTATTTTATCCCTGGAATGGTCCGTAGCTCAAGGGTATGACACCCAGGTGAGATCCTGCTGCATCCCCAAACCCTCCAGCACCCGGGACTAAAGCCCAAAGCACCTAGGTCCGGAGCCCTGCGTAGGTCTTGCAAAACTGCCCCGAGAAGGGCGTGTCCAATTAGATTTATCTTTACCTTTCAGTGTGGATGGGAGGGCTTGGTGGAGGGAGGGGAGAATGTGGAGGTACAAGGGGAAGGGACATTGCAGGGCACAGAAAGGAGGGAAGGAGGTCTGCAAGCTACCTCTGCCTCCTTGACAGTGTTGCCACAGCTGGGCTGCCCATTTCCACACTGAAGCTATCGTGTGGTAGAAGAGACTCATGTCGGGAAAGGAGGCAGGCTATAGGGAGGACAGAAGGGACACGACACAGCCCCGGTACAGTGGCGAGGAGGTAAAACAGCCCCCCTCCAGGCAGGGACGTTCCTCAACTTCTTGCGGCTCCAGTTGGGCACAGGAGGCTGAGACAGGCTGGCATCCTGCAAGAAAAGCCAACTCATCTGTCACCTGTAGGAGCTGTACATTCGAGCCCAGGGCTCCGTCCTAGGGGGGCAGCTCTGCCCTCAGACCTCCACCTGTAGAATAAGGATGGCTTCTGGAAGCTTATATATGTTTTAGAGAAGGGATTGCCTCCCACAGTGTCTGGGTCTTCTGAATGGTTTCCTTATTCTCTCCCTGATCCGGGCTCAGGTTATTACAAGAACAATGTGAAAGTGGCCATCAAGACCTTAAAGGAGGGAACCATGTCTCCAGAGGCCTTCCTGGCAGAGGCCAACCTGATGAAAACTCTCCAGCATGAGAGGCTAGTTCGTCTCTACGCCGTGGTCACCAAGGAACCCATTTACATCGTGACCGAGTACATGGCCAGAGGTGGTGCCCTGTGTGGGGCTGCGTCGTCAGGCAGCGGTGGGGAGGGGCGGGGTCCAGAAGGCTGAGGCTGATCTGCTGCAGTGGGTCTGCTGGTGAGGGCACCTCCATGGGGATCCCTGGGCCATGGGCCGCATCAATTAGCCAACATCCTACAGATCTAAGGTTTTCCACGTGAATGGGGGCGGGAGGGAGGATGGTGAGAAACAAGATGGGTCAATGGTCCTTACAGAGCTGTGTCCCCCACTCAGTCACACTTCAGACAATATTTTTGGAGGGCATCTTCTCTGCCCAGCACTGTTCGATGCCCACTAGGGAGAGCAGAGCATTGCCAAGAGTGGTCGACTGGGTGTGCAGAGATGGGTTCTGGTCCCAGCTCTGCCACTCACTAGCCATGGACCTCTGACAACCATAATTGACATCATGGGTGAAAAGAGAGTTCAGGCCAGCTGGCCATGGAGGTCCACGGTGGAGCCAAGATTTCATGGGACGTTGGGCAGGGGTCAGCCTGTGACGTCCTTCCTACCCATCCTGTGATCCTGATTGACCACCGTCTCCTGAAGGATCCTAACCTGCCTTGTTAACCTAGCTCCTCAGAAATCATCCTAAAGGGGGCCCCACATTGAGCTGGGAGCACAATGCCTCCGCTGCCCACCGCAGCCCCACCTCAGGTGGCCAGCCCTCCCAGTTCTCAGATGCCACGGCAGAGCTG
Source organism: Ailurus styani (assembly GCA_002007465.1). NCBI lineage: Eukaryota > Metazoa > Chordata > Mammalia > Carnivora > Ailuridae > Ailurus > Ailurus styani. The sequence continues at coordinate 890,079 of LNAC01000594.1, forward strand.
CATTTGTCCCCTGCTCCAAACCCCAGGAGGCAGGGCTCTCCCCGTTCTGGCATTTTTCACAGCCTGGGTCCTCAGAGACAGAATCTCTGCCAACAGAGGGTGAAAGGGACAAGAAGACGCTTTGGGACGTCATGCCAGGAATAGGCACTGAACGCAGAGTCGGAAGAGCAGGTTCTGCTCCTGGCTCCGTGGCTGGGTGGCTGTGAACTTGACTGAAACCGAACTTCCTCTGACCAGCTGGGAGCACAGTAGCTGCTTCCTGGGATGCCCTGATGACCGAGACTAGAATCTCTGTAAAGCAGAAAGCACTCTGCTTTCTGCAGCTGTGGGCGGTGTTAGTTTCTGTGTACTGGAGATCTGACAGGGCGTACCATGCTTCCTGACACCAGGTGGGAGCAGCCCACAGCTGGCACAGCCGGGCTAGGCTCATTTTGCACAAGAGCCGATGCAACTTCTCTTTCCTCAGGATGCTTGCTGGATTTCCTGAAGACGGATGAAGGTAGCAGATTGTCCCTGCCCAGACTGATCGACATGTCAGCCCAGGTTTGTGCGCTATCAAGTACAGCAGAGCCCAAGAGTAATGATGCCCAAAGTGACCCAGGACCCTAGGCCCCTCTCCTCTGTGCCTTGTGGCCTCACAAAGTTGGCTATTCAGAGGTTGTATCCATTCAATTTAGGCTGGGCTGGGAAGGACAGAAAACCCGGAGTAGCAACGGTTTAAATTTGGAAACATCCAGAGGTGGTCTGTGTGGGGGCAAGTAGGTGGGTCTTTCCCTCACAGACACAGGGATCCACATTTCTTCCACCTGCTGGGCACTTAGCATGTCATCTAAGCTCCCCTTCTTCCTTCTAGAGACATGTCCCTGAAGTCACCTACTATCCTTACTTTACCATTTCTCCTCCCGCCCCCCAACCATGTCACCTGGTCACACCCAGGCTGCAAGGGAGGTTGGGAAATGCAGGCTTTATTCTGGGCCGTTGGGATGGAATGAGGTGAGTCCAATTATTCCCGAAGAGAAGGAGAACAGATGGTGTGGGAAACCCGGAGAATCCACTTGAATTCCATGTGACAGTGTAGGCAGGTGTTCCGTCGTGACCTCCTTTCTTCCTCAGAATGTGCCCACAAATGCCTTCTGCAGCAGGTGAATCCCAGTCCAGACTTCGTGTGGTGAAGAGCGAAAGGGAGAGGATGGATCGTTCTTCCTGGGGATGTTAGCTAAGGGGTTCTAAGTGGCAGGGAAACACATCTGGTGGCCCCGAGTGTGTGTGTCTGTTAAAACTGGAACACTCAGCAGAAAATCTCTGGTCTGTGGTCAGCCGGTGAGACCCAGAAACACACACACATCCGCCTCCAGAGAGGAAACCTCCCCCTCACCCCACCCCACCCATCCCCTCCTTGTCTGGTATTATCTGTTATTAGTATCAGTGTAGGAACTGATGTCATGATGCCCTTTTTCCACCGAGGTAAGCGCAGATGGGTTGGGGTAGGCTGCTGAGTGGTCTCGGAAAATTAACACTGGTAAGCAGCTTCAAGCCACAAAACAGTGATAAGCATGGCCACCCCTTTCTTTCTTTCTTTGCATTTTCTCACTCTCCTCTGTCTCTTTCTCAGTCCCTGAAGAAATCTTGGGTCCCCCCAGGGGCAAGGGATGTGAAAAGCCACCTGCATTTATACCTAGGTGTGGCCAAAAATCTAAGGGTTAGGAAACCAGAAAATCAGAACCTTCCAAGTGAACAACTTCTAAACCACATTCTAACCATGCTTGCGCCTCACCACGCATGCATGTGGACACACACACACACACACACACACACACACACACCCCTTCTGGGAGCTCCTTTTCCTGCTTTGCAGGATGAAATGCAAATCTCCCCTACAGCCATAACCCATGTGCCCTACTTTGCAGCCACAGCACCCCCAAATATCCTGTCACACCCGTGAGCCCTCACTCACGCTGCCCTCTTCACCCAGAATACCTGGGCAAAACCCTGGCATTGCATCCGGCAAAATCCTAATCAACGTTCAAGACCCAAGTTAAATTCAATTCCGATTTCCCTGGATGGGAAAGTGGCAGAGAGCTCTTAGTGCACGAGTTTCTGTTAGCACTGTGTGCAGTGTAGTCTTCTTGAAAGCTCATCTGAGTCCCTTGCAACTTTTTCCTCTCCCCGTTGGGCAGTATTTCCAGTACTGCTCAGCACGTATTTGTTCTTGGGAGGAGTACTGGTAAACGCTATCCAGATCCAAGATATTTGGTGTTCAGCTTTCTAGTCCCCACAGTAGCGTACCAATAAATGTATACTGAAGCAATGATCTAGCAAAGGAGTAAATCACTGACTGAGTGAGTGGATTCATGAATAAACCAGAGCAGAAGGACGCTGACGGAGAAGTGGGGTGAATTCCAATGCTGCCTTCTTGCCTTCGCTCTTCTGACGAGGTGCATTGGCATTTTATGCTCTGCCTCGATTTCTTCATCCATCAACCCGGAGTGCAAAGAATAACGCCTGAATGAGGTTCCCTGACTCCAAGACCCAAGCGCCACACTAGCCGCCGTTTCTGGCCCGGGGCTGGGGATGGGGGCCGGACGCAGAAGCGGCCTCTGGGCCACCGGGATTCTGCGCATGCCCTCTGAGTGCCTGCCCCGGGCGGCCGGGCCAGGCCCCTGGCCACGTGTCTTGTGTGACGCCCACCGCAACTCCGCACCCTGCAGACCCCTTTCCTTGCGGTCCAAGGTCAGGACGGGGACCCCTCAGGGAGCTCAAGCAGCTCCAGTCCAAGGCTCCCTGCTCCAGAACAGTGCTTCCGACTGGGCGAGGGGATAAAATCCTTCCTTTCCCCCCTTCCCTGCCCTTTCCCGCCCCGGCCCCTTGAGAGACCTTCTTCTTCTCCTGCCTTCATGCTGCTGTCTTCCTCCCCTGCAGATACTTGGAAGGAGAGAGAAGTGGGTGAGAGGTTCAGGCGGCCCTGGCTCTGATGCCGGCGTCTCTGCCCTTCTGGGCTTTTCGGGGGCTGGGGTTTATGGCTTCTTCAGGTGAGGAGCAGCGGAAGCCAGTTTTCTTCTCTGCTCGGGAACTAGGTGTTTCTCCTTCTCCAGTAGTACCCCCCTGCCAACAGGGGGCACCCCCTGCCAACAAACAGGAGCACGAACACAAACACAGACCCCCAAGTGTTCCTGCCCCTTCCAGGCTGTGAGGGGGTGAGGCCTGGCCCTCCAGATAGGTGGGCAGGGTCCTTCCTCTCCTGATAGCGGCTGTGTGGGGGACGCTGGGTGGGCTCCATCCTTGCTTGGAGGTCCCTACACTGTCCTTCACTGTGTGGCTCGTTCCCTCAGATTGCCGAAGGAATGGCGTATATCGAGCAAATGAACTCAATCCACCGCGACCTGAGGGCGGCCAACATCCTGGTGTCTGAGACCCTGTGCTGCAAGATCGCGGACTTCGGCTTGGCCCGCATCATTGACACTGAATACACGGCTCAAGAAGGTGAGTGGAGCCCCCATCTACAAGGGAGAACTTGGCCTTACTTTCCCCAACTCCCTTACCCACCCCCCTTGGACTTCTCCATGCCACTCCAGAGCCCTATGTGAAGAGATCTGAGAGCTTTGTGGTTTTCCCAGTTCTGGCCTCACTCCCAGGCAGATCAGCATTTCCTTAAAGGTGCTTCACTAGTGCCTGATGAGGAATGGCTTTATGATGAAGTAGGTTTGGAGATGCTGCATAGTCAGTTCAGACCCCCTTTGGAGATTCCCGGTGCACACCAACATCTGAAAGGCACTGAGAAGTCCTGCAGCAAAGAAACAGGATATAGTTGCTTCTCCTGGTCTCTCCAAAACTAATTTGAGCTCAAGGTACTTTTTCCACTTGGCTTCTATTAGCCTCCCACAGAACTAGGGTTTCACAGAACACACTACGGAAAACATTTTTCTGAAGAATGAGCTGCAAAATGCAAAAGCTTATACCTGAATTAAGGTTTTCACAAAGCACTCTACTTTTCTTTGTTAGTATAACTGGTGTAAAAAATAAATCCTCTACACGAGAGGATTTTAAATGGTCAAATATAAGTATCAAGTAAGCTAGCAAGCAATATTAGCTGAACATATTAATCATTTGGTAGAGGAGATCAATAGGGCTTGTTCCCTGAGGAAGCTTCAGGCTGGCTGGGGAAACCAGGAAAGCAGGGCAAGGAAGGAGGTAATGCAGTGCTGAGCTATATGCCATCTACTCTGAATGCTGACCAGGTTGCAGTTACTCAGGGGGCTTCATCCAGCGGCGGGATTGGAATTCCCTCCTCACTGTGACCCTAGGTAGCACACAAGTCCTATGTCATCATTTCTATTTTGCAGGTAGGGATTAACAGGCAGGGACAAGTTAAGGTGACTTGCCCAAACCATGGACTCTTATTATTAAACACGTGAGGTGGAAAATGCCTCTTCTGTCCCAGGTGAAAACACATGTGGGTTGCCCTGAGAAGCCCACTGAACCAAGACCCAAACAGGCTGACAGAGGTTGTCTCTTGGGCTGTGGACACTTAGTGTCTTCAATATGCCTGCTCATGTGTCCTGGTGGGTCTTAGTGGTTCTCTGGAAGCATCTCTGTTGGGTACAGTGGTCCAAGCCTGCTAAAGGGGGGGAGGGACAGGCACGTAGGGACAGTCATGGCCTCACAAAGCTGCCTGTGGCTTTTCCCACAGGCGCCAAGTTCCCCATCAAGTGGACGGCCCCAGAGGCCATCCATTTTGGGGTGTTCACCATCAAAGCAGACGTGTGGTCGTTTGGAATCCTCCTGATGGAAATCGTCACTTATGGGCGTGTACCCTATCCAGGTAGGCGGCTTGGTCCGGGGGCAACTAGGTGGGCTGCCTGCCCTCCAGAAACGGCTGCCATGGCAGATCCCCCATCCTTGGTGCCTGGGGCTGCCCACGTCCATGCCAGAATGGGGCCCTGCAGTCGGAACACAGACCCGTGCATGTCCCTCCGGGGACAGAGGCTCTGCCCGCCTTCCTTGACATTGCTTTGGCAGCAGGGCTGTGCACCACCCCCCTCATTCGGGAGAGGTCAGTAAAGCCCCAAACCAGGAATTAAGTGAAAGTCAGTGTCTGAACTCAAGTTGACTCCAAACTGGTTCTCCGTTGGGGACAGCTGTCTCTCGGTTGGTCTTCCACCTTGGGTGTACTTCGGGGAGGCCTATCCTGACTGTACAACTTCCCAGCCCTCCTGCCCGCCTGCGAAGGGCTTGGTCAGCTCAGCAGCCCGCAGCCAGCGACCGCCCTGCGAGGGCTGGTGCATCTTCCCAGAGCACCTGCCCAGTGAGGGACGGGCTTCGGCTGTGTGCCGTTGGCAGATCAGCAAGACAGGGTCCCACACACGGAGGAACTGCCCCGCGCTAAGGAGACAACCCACAGCCTCCCGTTCAGCTGTTCTGGGAGCAATGACACGCGGATAAAGGATGTTTCTCGGTGGCACCAGCCGGGTGACATGCAAGGGAGGAGGCGGTGGTCTGGGCCTCACGGGCCCCCGCCGCCCCTCAGCCGCCCTCTGGGTCCCCTCCCGCCTGCAGGAATGAGCAACCCCGAGGTCATCCGCAGCCTGGAGCGCGGCTACCGCATGCCGCGCCCCGACTCGTGCCCACCCGAGCTGTACCGCGGGGTCATCGCCGAGTGCTGGCGGAGCCGGCCGGAGGAGCGGCCCACCTTCGAGTTCCTGCAGTCAGTGCTCGAGGACTTCCACACGGCCACCGAGCAGCAGTATGAGCTGCAGCCCTAGGCCCTGGCGCGGGTACACGGGTCCGGCGCCCGCGGGGCCTGCAGAACTGACCAGGCGCGTTCACCTGGCCGCTTTTATTCCAGCCCCAGCTAGCCGGGAAAGGCAGGGAGGAGTTGGTACGCCCGTTTCCCAGATGAGGAAAGGAGAGGTAGAGGCCTGAGAGGTGGATCACACAGCAGGGATCCGGACATCCAATCGCAGTCCCACCCTTCTCTTGCTGTGTGACCTTGGGTGAATCACTTAGCCTCTCTGTTCTTCCACTGTCTTACTTGTACAAGGGGGAAGAACCACAGTAGTACCTACCTCGCATGTTCCTCAAGAGGATTACATTAGTTAACCCCAGTAAGGTGTTCAGAGCAGCGCCTGGCACACCGTTAAATATTTGGCATCATGTAAGACAACCCTGAGCTGGCGCCGAAAGCGAGAAGTCGGCTACAGGTGGCTGGCAGTCCCGCTGCTCCCACCTGCACCGTCCGCGCCCCTGTGCAGCTCGTTCTCTGCTACCCCAGAAGCAGGACTGGGTCCTCCGAGAGGTCCCTCGGGGAAGCGTCCACCTGCCCGCATCCAGATTGCGCTCCAGCCCTTTGGGGACTTTTCCATAATAAAGGCACGAGATTTGACCTTCGCCGTGTCGTTACTGCCGACAAGCCTGAACCTCGCTACGTGGCACAGGTGGTTTACATGAGTGGCGCAGCGAGGGACTCGCGGATCCGTGGAAACCGAGCCCCCGGCCCCAGGACAACACCGCAGATCCAACGGTCATTGCCTTTCAGGGGAGGCTTGAGCACGGCCGGCAGGTGGCGCCCTCACCTCAGAAATCCTTCGACTCCAGGCATGAGCAGAAGACCCATCGCTCAGAACTGACAGCGGGGGCGGGGGCGGGGAGCCCCACTTGTTGGGGGGGTGTGCACAGAGGAGCAAGCACCCTGGGCTCCGAGTCTTGCGACCAAGCGCATCAAGAATGTGCGGATGATGATGGGACGGTAATACCAAAACACGCTCAAGGCTTTGCTCTGTTCAGGAGGCTCGCTATTTGTCATGGTTTGTTTGTTTGTTTTATTTATAATAGATTTATTACAATAGATTATTATTAAATAGATTTATTATAGTAGATTTTTTGAGCATTTAGGTTTATGAAAAATAAGCGGAAAGAACAAAGAATGTCTATTTAGCCCTCACCCCCACTCCTCTACTTTCCCTATTATTAACATCTTGCAATAGTGTGGTACATTTATTACCATTAACGAGCCAAATTAACACATGAGTATTAGCTAAAGCCTGTAGTTTACGTTAGGATTCACTCTTTGGTTTCTGTTATATGAGTTTTGGACAACTGTATAATGACTTGCCTCCAGCATTATGCTATCACACAGAAAGGTTTCAATGTCCTAAAAATCCCTGGTGCTTTTATTCATCCCTCCCTCCCTCCCTTTGAACCCCTGGCCATCAAGTTGCCATGTTCTGACTCCTCTGATCCTGGTAGCCCAAGGAGGTAGGAATATTACCAAGCCGTGGACAGGGGAAGAAAGGCAGGCACGAAGAGTTTGAGTAGTATTCCCAGGTCCCACTGCTCACTAGTGGTGGGAGGGGTGTGGAGCCAAGCACGGCTGCTGGACTGTGGCAGCAGAGTCTTGGTGGGCAGCTGGTGGGCTGGGAGAACCTCACAGCAGGGGCTGCCTCTGCAGGGGAACAGAGGTGACCGGGCGAAGAAGAACCCATGTCTGTATAGTCCTTGCGATTTCCAGTACGCATGCCCATACTGTCTATGGATTCTCCAACAGCTCTGGGGAGGCATTACCATTGGTATCAGGCCTGTACTCCTTTCCATGCAAGAAGTAAACAGCAGAGTCTCCACACCACGAAGCCTGTCCTGTCCAGAGGCTCTCAGATGGCCAGTGCTGGACCCCAGATTTGAACCCATTCTTTGCCCTCAGTCCCTTGCCATGAACTGCTATGTAGGTGAACAGGACACTCTCAAGAGCAGGGGATGCTGGTATGGGGAGGTCAGGCAGGCTCACTGAGCACGTCTCAGGTGGAGCCTAGTGTGTGTGTGGGGGAGCAGGCAATGTGGTCAGATTGGGGCTTGGACAGGTCGCCCCTAGACAGTCCAGGATTCAGGAGGTCGAGGGCCCTAGGGACAGGGAACCTTGTCCTCCGGGCAGTGGGTGCCCCCAGAGAATTGCCTCTGACCTCCCCCAGGAACCAAGGGCTCTTTGGGGGGAGGGGACTGCTGAGTCTTTCAGTAAAAAAATTCACAGCTCAGCCTCCCCCAGTCTGGAGGAGGCCTGGTGCCTACACCCCATCTCCCCAAAATCTCTGGGAATTGGGGGGCGACAGGCCCAGACCCTTGGATGAGGTAGCAGGGCTGGAGGGAGCTAAGCTGGAATTCAGGGCGCTAGTGGACTGCCCCTAGTGAGGGTTGGGGAGGGCACCAGGCAGAGACAGATCTGAGCCCACAGGGTTCACGGATGAGAGGGATCCTGAGAGGACCTGAGGGCACCTTTGGAGGCAGGACTGGAAGGAGCTTGTATCAGCAGGATAGAAAATGAGTCCTTCCTTCCTGCTTAGCAGCCTGGACCTACGGCCTGAGCACCACCTCCCTGAGTCTCGTGGCCCCTCTGAAGGTTTCCAGCGACTTGGGCCCCAGCTGTCCAGATCTCCCTGGACTCCACCACCTTCCCATAAAGATGAAGTGGGGCCTCCCAGTGCTTTGTAACTGCAGTGTTTCTAAAAATCACTTCAGCTCCTTGTTTTGAGACACAGGTTTCTTGGGGCGCCTGAGTGACTTGGTCAGCTAAGTGCCTGACTCTTGGTCTCAGCTCAGGTCATGATCTCATGGGCTGTGGGATCCAGCCCAGCGTTGGGCTCTGTGCTCAGCAGGGCGTCTGCTTGAGATTCTCTCCCCCGTGCACCTCCCATGTGCTCTCTCTCTCTCTAAAATAAATAAATCTTTGGAAAAAATAAATAAATAAAAGATAGGCTTCTAGTCTCTCTCTGAGATTGTGATCCAGCAGGTCTAAGGTAGGATCTGGGAACCTCATCTTTCCTATAGCCCTCACCCCTGGCTGCAGTTCAAATGACGGCGGGGTGGAGGTTGGACCATGACACGGGGCAGGGCACATCTAAAAAAGCAGGGCCAGGATTCCAGCGGAGCCAGAGCGTGGGCACATTGTAGATGTCCACAGCTGATACGGAGTTCAGCCAGGATTGGGAGCCTCGGGGCTGGGCTGTACAGGGTTAGGAAGGACCGTTGGCAGGAGGGCAGGCTGCAAGGCACCTGGGTTCCAAGTCTGATGCTCAGGTCCTGGGATTGCACGACCAGCTCATCTCTGTGGCTTTTCCCAGTTCTCTATGCAAGTTCTAACCTGCATTCTAACTATGCAAGTTCTAACCCTTGAAAACTAGGGGGTGAGTCTGGAGCCCAACCTTGAAGGACCAGGGAGACTTTTCACCACCAGGAGGCGCACTTGCCTCAGCGGTGCCCGGCACTGAGCCCGGCGGGGAGAGGGGGGTTGTTAGGACTATCAGTCCGTTTGTAAAGGACAAGAAGCTTTTCAATTCTCAGCCGGAAAGTGAAGTGCAAGAGGATGTGGAGAGAGATACAGCGTGACAGAGAAATACAGAGATGGAGACTGAGAGAGACAAGACAGAGAGAAACAGAGACACAAGGAGAGCATGAATGGGCAGAGGCGACATTTCCTGCTCTGGACATTTGTCTTCGAGTGGGAGAGCGGCTCACTCAGGGCTGTGGAGACCATATTCTCCCCCCCCACCCCACCCCCA
>LNAC01000594.1:899725-944632 GCA_002007465.1 Ailurus styani
CCCCCACCCCCCACCCCCCAGGATGTGCACGTGGGAGGAGATCGCAGGGAGGGCCCAGGCCTGAGACATTTGATCGCTGCCCCTCACCCAGAGCTCTGGCAAGGAGCACACCCAGCCTTGGACCCAGATGTCTCCCTGCCTGTGATGGAGACCGTGCCTTCCCTTCCCTCTCCCTCCACAGAGCCCGGACACATGTGCAGCGCTGTTGGAAAATGAAGAACGGCAAGATCTTTGGCATAGATCTGGGTTCAAATCCAAGGACTTCCTTTCCCAGGATGTGTGACCTTGGACCCTTGGCTTGATTTCTCTGAGCCTCAGTTTCTTCATCTATAAAATGGACATAAAATAAAAACACCTCAAATAGTGGCGCCTGGGTGGCTCCATGGGTTGAGGTTCGGACTCTTGATTTTGGCTCAGGTGTGATCTCGGAGTCGTGGGATGGAGCCTGACATTGGGCTCCACAATCTTAGCGCAGAATCTTCTTGAGATTCTCCTTTCCTCTCCCTCCTCCCCCACCCCGCCACACTCTGAATGAATGAATGAATGAACAAACAAACGAATGAATAATCTTTTTTAAAAACACCTAAAATATAGGCTTGTTTTGAGGTTTAGACAAAATAATATATGCGAGGCATTTATCCCAGTGCCTGTCTTCTGGTAAATGCTTAGAAATGTTAGCTCTTATTAGGATAGCCCCCAAAGAAAGGCCTTTAAAGACCCTGACCCACAACCTCCAACACCGTACCTGGGTTTCCCTGTCCTCTGTGAGCTGTCTCCAGGCTTGGGCTTCTGATACCTCCAGCGCTCTCTTCTCCACTCCTTCTGTGATTTCTCTATCTCACACCCTTCCCACCTTCGAGGAAGGACTTCAAAAAGAACACACAGAATTTGAAGTCAAGGACGTAGGTTTAGTCTGCACTTTCCAGCTGTGCAACCTTGGGTAAATAACTCAAGTTCTCTGAGCCTCAAGTTCCTTGTCTGTGAACAGAGGAGAGCAATGACTCCCTTGCAAGGTTTTTTTAAGGATTTAAAGAGTACTTTAAAAACGGAATGGTTGGGCGCCTGGGTGGCTCAGTGGGTTAAAGCCGCTGCCTTCGGCTCAGGTCATGATCCCAGGGTCCTGGGATCGAGGCCCACATCGGGCTCTCTGCTCAGCGGGGAGCCTGCTTCCTCCTCTCTCCTCTCTCTCTGCCTGCCTCTCTGCCTACTTGTAATCTCTCTCTGTGTGTCAAATGAATAAATAAAATCTTTAAAAAAATTAAAAAAATAAAAACGGAACGGTTGATTGGGCTGTCGTAACAAGTACGGCAGAGTGGGGGGCGTCAACCACAGAAATGTCTTTTCTCACAGCTTTGGATGCAGGAAATCCGAGATCAAGGTGTCAGCAGGATTGTTTCATCTGAGGCCTCTCTCCTCAACTCACAGACGTCCACCTTCTCCCTGTGTCCTCATGTGGACTTCCCTGTGTGTGTCTGTATCCTAATCTCCTCTTCTCCTAAGGACAACAGTCAGATTAGGGCCCACCCCAAAGATCTTGTTCAATTTCATTTCTTCTTTAAAGGCCCTCATCTCTAAATACAGTCACATCCTAAAGTACTGGGGGTTCAGGCTTCAACATAGGAATTGGGGGGGAACACCACGCACCCCATCACAAATAGTAATGAGTACTACCTCTACTCAGTAGTAGGCACACAGTAGGCATCACTGTATTCTTGTGACCGACTAGTTTCAGAAACAAGACTATTTGCTGTGGACAAAATTCTCGTCTACAAATAAGTAAGATCCACAGCTAAGCTGGAACACCAGCGGACCGGCTTCTTCTTCTTCTTCTTTTTTAAGGTTTTATTTTTAAGTAATCTCTCCACCTGACTTGAGCTCACTCCCCGAGATCAAGTCTCTGGCTCTACCAACCAAGCCAGTCAAGCCCCCCAGCAGAGGACCAGCTTCCAGCAAACTCATCTAGGACAGTCCAGATTTACACAAAAGATAAAGCTGCTTTTCATGCTTTATTTTATAGAAGGGTCCACCACATACTCCTTCGGGTACTTTAAAAGCAGTCTTCGAGGTTCCTCGGGCCTCCTGTTGTCCTTGGTTTTGGTTTCACTGTGGTAAAACACCCCTAGCATAAAATGTCCTACCACCGTAGACACTTTTCAAGTGTACTGGTGAGCGGTGTCCCATACCCTCGCGTTGCCATGCAACCATCAGCACCCTCCATCTCCAGAACTCGTTCATCTTCCCAAACTAAAACTCTGTCCCCACTGAACACCAACTCCCCCCTCCCCCTCCCCCAGCCCCTGGCAGCCCCTGGCAGCCGCCATGCTCCTTCCTGTCTCTGGGGATTTGGCTGCTCTAAGTACCTCGTGTAAGCAGAATCATAGAGCATGTGTCCTTTTGTGTCCACTTATTTCACTTCTCATGGTGTCCTCCAGGTTCATCCGTACTGTAGTTGGGTCAGAATTCCCTCCTTTGAGGCTGAGTGAGATCCGACTGTGTGTTGTCCATACTGCATTTTGTCTATGCATTCATCTGTTGAGGGACACTTGGGTTGTTTCTACCTTTTGACTGTTCCGAACAATGCTGTTATGAACACGGGTGTACAAATATCTTTTCAAGATTCAAGCCTGGAGGCGCCTGGACAGCTCAGTCAGTGTCTGTCTTCGGCTCAGATCATGATCCCAGAGTCCTGGGATAGAATCGGGCTCCGGGCTCAGCGGGGAGTCTGCTTCTCCCTCTGACCCTCCCCCATTTTGTGCCCTGTCTCTCTTACTCTTTCTCAAGTACATAAATAAAATATTTTTTAAAAAACCCACCAGATTCAAGCCAGGACCATAGAGCAGTTCTATTTCCTTTCCTTTTCTTTTTTTTTTTTTTTAAGAGAGAGAGCACATGTGCATGAGTTGGGGGTGGAGCAAAGGGAGAGAGACTTAAGCAGACTCCCTGCTGAGCTTGGAGCCCTGTGTGGGGCTCCTTCCCAGGACCCCGAGATCATGACCTGAGCCAAAACCAAGAGTCAAATGCTTAACTGATTGAGCCACCCAGGCTCAGAAGCCACAAGGCTTCTGATTCCCCCACATTCATAGCTTCTACTTGTTTTGACCCAGCCTTCCTACTGGGTGTGAGGTAGAGAGTGTCACTGAACAGCCATCGTTCAACTCTCCTCAACTCTGGGCCCCACAGAACCTCAGGCCTCTCTGACGTACCCTCAGGTGACTCTGAGTTTCTAGGGGTGGCTTGTTCCCTGCATGTGCTCATGACAAACTGCCCCAGGCCAATGCTTCTGCTTGTCTCCCACAGGGCCCTGGGGCTGAGGGGCCTTCGTGGGCCTGGCTGAGAGGTCCCAGCTGTGTGGAGGTCCTGAGGCAGGGAAGAGCACTCTGTTCTGAGGAAAGAGCTTCTCGGCTTCCACCAGGCGGAGTCCACCCCAGCGCCACCTCAGGGTGGCCTGGACTTGCCCAGGGCTCTCCCCGGGTGGGCCTGCACCCTGGTGGACACACACACAGGTGTTCACAGGGTTTGCGTGACACACAGTATCTCCGTCATCACTGGAAAGAACCATGTCCAGCTTGGGGCACTCGGCCGTAGAGGAGAGAGCAGAAGGCATCAGCCACCAGGCGGAACAGGAAAGATGACAGCCACCTGGACCTCCAACAGGCTTGCAGTGAACACTGTGGCCAAGTTGGGCTCTTCAATTCTTCTGGAAGAGACTGCCAATCTTGATACCATGTTTAGAATCTTAGAGAACTGAACAAAAGCTTCCTGACCAGTCAACATTTATTGAGTCTTAAGTGCCATCACAACCTGGAAAGGTAGATCCTAGGATCCTCATTTTATACATGAGGGAACTGGGGCACAGCGAGGTAAGTAACTGGCCCAAGGACACACAGCTGATAAATGGTGGAGAGAGGACTCACTACTTAACCATTCTTCCGGAAAGAATCTGGTCGAGATGTTCCAAGCTGGGCTCCTGGGAGCCTTGGGGATCTATGGTGGGTCTTGGGAGTAGAAAGCTCACGGTAGGATGGAGTGGGAGTCAAGAGGGCCCCACTCACCCACTTCAGGCACCAGCGCCCCCTCTTCCCATCTGTTTCACATGTTCAGCTGCCATACAAGGGTTATTTGAACACAGTGTGGCTTTAACATTGTTTTTCAGGTCAGTCATCTAGTCCAATGCTCTGTCTACTCTCTCTATCTCACAAATGGGAAAGTGAGACCACATGGGCCCAACCCTCCAGACACTTGGCCAGGTCCTTTCTCTGTCCACCCCAACACACTCGGTTTCCTGGTGGACAGATGTTCATTGATGTTTTTTTGAAAATAGAAATCCTTACATCCAAACACATGCTAAGTCAGGTTAGTTGATTCCCTAGAAAACCCCATTCTTTTTTCTTTTTTTAAGATTTTATTTATTTATTTGACAGAGAGAGAGAGAGAGAGATCACAAGGAGGCAGAGAGGCAGGCAGAGAGAGGAGGAAGCAGGCTCCCTGACGAGCAGAGAGCCCGATGCGGGCCTCGATCCCAGGACCCTGAGATCATGACCTGAGCTGAAGGCAGAGGCTTCAACCCACTGAGCCACCCAGGCGCCCGAAAACCCCATTCTGTAGCCATGCCAGAAGAGCTCTTTATTTCTTGGAACAGAGCATAGAGCCTTTAACACAGTTACTCCTCAGAATGGATGCAAACTTGCCATTTACGAAGGGGCATCCTCACTTTGTGTTGCCTGGCGTGTTTGCCTCAGTTTCTCTTCATTGAAGCCAGGAGGAAGGCACTGATGCTGGCACATTCATTCCCTGCCATCACGTCACAGAGAGTGGAGGGGCCAGAACGCAAATCCTGGGCTCCTGGCTCCAAGCCCGGCACTTGAGGGATGCAGCAAGTGCACTGAGATTAAACATGCTCTTGAGAAGTGAGGAACAGGGCAGACACAGCCCGCACAGGGCCCACTGAGTGGCCCTTGCAGGGCAATCCTTTTAATAAGGTTAAGCAAACCATTCCAAGAGGATGACAGGGAGGTTTTGTGAATGCTTGGTGGAAAAGAAGCAGGGGAAAGAAACATCTGGTGCCAATGAGGCCACCAAGCTTAATGGATTCTCATCCTTGAGACAGTAATGCGGGCCCTGGAGAGATGAGGTGGCCAGGGTCCCCAGGCATGAGGTCAGGAACCGTGCTGATGATTCATAGAGTAACAACTCCGCCTGACATCAACCAGAGACCTAAAAATAGCCACCAGGGAATGTCCAGAAGATAATGGGGGAAAGTCAAAATTTGTGGGCAGAATGGTGGGTGCACATGGAAAATGTCTCACTGGCACCTGTAGGGAACTAGTGATTCTCGGGTCCTCTCTTGACTCTGGAGGGATACAGCAATGGGTAAGACAAGAAGCTATGCCCGAAGAACTCATAAGTCTGCCCTCAACCATGGAAGCTTAAATCTCATACCACGCATGCTCATAATCGAGGATGCGGGTAGCAATGCCATCTACCGACATTATGTGTCAGGCGCTCTCCTTAAGCTTTATGCGCACATACTAATTTGGCCCACAAGACAACCATCCGAAGTAGGTTCTGTGACTAGTCCCCTTTTGTAGATGAGAAAACCGAAGCTCTCAGGCTCTCAGGGGTGAGGGCATCTGCCAAACTCACACAGCTAAGCCTTGAGCCCAGATCAGCCTCTGAGCAGAGCCTCCCCCAGCAAGAATTCCCTAAGAGAGGGCGCGACCTGAGGCTTCGAGGCTGCCCACCGCACAGCAAGCTGGAGGCAGAGCTGGAGCTGGCCCCAAGACCCACTGGTGGAGGCTTTGCTCACACCCCTTTGGCCTCTCTCCCTTGCCAGTCTCAATTCATGTTGTGGACAGGGAGGCTTTGGAGGAATTGGGCAGTGTGTTCACTTTACCTCTTAGCTCTGCCTCTTACTGGCTATGCAATCCCCGACAAATTATTTAAACTCTCTGAAACTCAGTTTTTCACCTTAAAATGGGCACAAACTTACCTCAAAGGGAAGCTGGGATGAACTGAGGTGATGTACATGAAGTTTTGGGTACAGGGTGGTGCCTGCGGTAGAATATCAGCACATGCACACCCCCTTTGCCCTGTCAAAGCTCACGCCAGACAGCATCTTCTCCAGAGTCACCTGGGAGCCAGTGTGGGATCCCAGCCTGCCCACCCCCATCCCATCTGCCTCCATCTCCAATCAGCAGTTCGGCCCCTAGGCTACCACCTCCCTATGGGCAGCAGAGGCTGACAGGGGCTGATGGGAGCCAGTCCCAAGGGGTCTGAAGGCAGATTACTGCGGACTGATGAGGTGAAGAGGGAGGGCTACCATGAACTGACAGAGTTGCCTGGGAAGACGGGAAGGCAAGAGGGTAAGGGGGTTCCCTAATCTCAGCCTGATGTCTTCGGGAAGGGAAGGGTACCATCTGGGGGCATCTCCTGTGGAACCTTTCCTTCTGTGCCAAGGTCTCTCTGCATCTCTTGGTTAAAATTAGCTTCCTGTTCATTGCTGTGGACTCAGTGGCCTTTTCCCATGAACCACCAGGACTTGGCCTTGCACAGACAGGGACTGGACTGTGCCCTCAGCTCTCCAGAGAGCAAATAGGATACATGCTTTCATTCAGAAGACTGGACAAGAGGGTGGGGTGTGTGCATGAGAGTGTTCACACATGTGTGCTTATGCCTGCACACATAACCAGCCAAACCAGGGCACCCAGGAAGAAGTCTAAGTCATAGAGTTGTGCAAGCTTATCATCACTGGCATCATTCTTTTTTATTTTTTATTTTTTTGAGAGAAAGAGCAGGGGGAGGGGTAGAAGAAGAGCGGAAGAGGGAATCCTCAAGCAGATTCCCCACTGAGTGCAGAGCCCAACACAGGACTCAATTCCAGGACCTTGAGGTCATGCCCTGAGCTGAAATCAAGAGTCAGCACTTAACCAACTGAGCCACCCAGGCTCCCCTGGCATCATTCTTTGATTGTGCTGTTTCTTTCTTACTTCCAAGGTTCCCATGTGACATCTGGTGACATCATCTTACTCCTGCCTTGTTCCTAGCTTTAAACAGTAGACCAAATCCATCCACATGCACCACACCTGAATCCCAGGAGATTCACAGATACTTATTAAGTGAGGGAGCAAATGACCAAGCACAACGAAGACTGGTTTGGCCAGACTGTCCCCTCTGTTAGGCTGGGCTGTGTTATTTCCCACCATGTCCCTGGCTCCTGGCACAGGAAAGCACATAGGGGACACGGGAAGGGCACAGGGGATATTTGTCAAATATATGAATAACTGGGGACAAGTTGCAACTTTGCTCTTTGCCCACATGCCCGTAGATAGTAACATACAAGCCAAAACATGCTCCATGAGGGCCAGGCAAGGATGGTTTGAGCCACGTTAGCCAAGAAGGTTGAAACTGGGAAGAAAAGAGCATAGTGGTCGAGGCTCTGGAGACTCAAATTCTGCTCAGCTGAGTGACTGATTCCTCACCCATTAAGTGCATCCCCCAGTCAGGGCCACTTCCCAGAGTGGACGAGACGGTGCCTCTCCAGTCAGCTACACAATGGGCAGTCAACATAAGGGTAACCGTTAATATTTTCACCAGATTTCCACAGGAGAAATGTGGGTTAAACATCCAGAAAACATAAGATGCAAGGGAGAACCTCATGAAGGACATGCAAACAAGTTAAAAGTATTAGACGGGAGAAAACATTTGTGGTACTTATATCAAAAGCATTACTGCAAAGAAAACCTAAGGAGCTCTTCCCATTCTCAACAACCTAAAACAAATGGGCGAATGATAAGACACAGGAACTGCACAGAAAGAGAACTCCAAACAGCTAATAAACATAGGAAAATGTGCCCAACCACAGCAGTAAAAGGAAAAATGCAAATTAAACAGCAATGCAATGTTTTTTGGCCCTCTGAATGGCAAAATGGCAATACTGCTAATATCCAGTCATATTGGGGATGCCGTGGGAGAATGCTTACCCTCATCAAGTGTTGCCGGCAGTGTAATTTGATAAAGTCTTTTTGAGGAGCATTTTTGGCAGCACCCCAGACTGGAGATGCATGTACTCAGTGATAGAGCAGTTGCCCTTACGTTTCTAGAAGGTCATCCTACCCTAAAACATGCCCCAAAGATATATGTACAATACCCTTCACAGCAACACGTTCACCATACCAAACAGCAAACACTGAGAACAACTTAAAGGCACAGCAGTGGGGAAGGGACAAGTCAAGGAGGACACATTCATTTTGTGAACTACTGTTTTGTCATTAAAATGAACAGGGCACTTATGTAGTTACTGATACTAGAAATATGGCTAAGACACGTCAAGGAGGGAAAAAGGTAGAGGAAAACACATATGGATGATTTTGCACACACACAATTTTATATTTATGGCACATGCACATTTATGTGTCTATAAATATGCCCCAAAGGGATCCAAGTGATCCCCACCCAGGAGAGCCCTGAGCGACCTCCGGGGGTGGGGTTGGGGGGCGTGGAGGTGGCTAATGGGACAAAAGCGGATAAGGAAGGGCACTCGTCTTTTATTCTGTTCTTCCGAATTGCTCCAGACTTTTAGTATGAGAATGCATTAATGCATTCAGAGAAACAAAAAAGACAGGCAGAGGTCAGTGATGGATTGCTCGGTGCAATTGTGCCTGGTGGCAGAGAATGGATGACATGACCCCTGGGGTTGGGTCCGGCCCTGGGGCTATAAGCAGCCTCCTGAGGTTGGGCCTCCCTTACCTACCCACCCCCTACCCGGTTCCAGCCTATTTCCTCTCCAGATAGCGCCCTCCACCAGGTTATCATCTGCCTCTGAGCCCTGCACCACGCCTTTAATGTGCCGTCACGTGGCTTATCGGCTTATCGGCCGGGGCCTGAGCAGGGCCGGTGGGAGGTCCCGAGACCGCGCCTCACCCATGGTAGAGGGGCGCTGCTAGATGGTGAGGAGCCCCCACCCCTCAGCCCAGGTCAGCAGCTAATGCAGTGGGGGTAGGGGAATAACTCCCTACCACAAGCATCTCCTCTCTCTGCTACTGTGACATCCCCGTGACATTCCTCAGACAGCCCTGTCTTCCTATTATAGAACCTAACATGGATTGTATGCCTACTAGGGGCCAGCCACTGTGTTAGGCAGTAAGCGTGCTTTTCTTCTTCTTAAAAGCGACAGGTCCTGGGGTGCCCACATCACAGATGAGGAAACACTCAGAGATATTAAGAGACCAAAGCCACAACCAAACATGGGACAGAACCAGGATTTCAACCTGGGCCGCTACATAGACTTCTGCCCAGAAATCAGGGGGTCCCAGTGGACCTCATCTGTTTTAGACCTGGGTCACTGCCAGGTGCCCCTCCTCCCAGCAGGGACTCATTCTGCCCTCTTATCTTTGGTAGTTAGCAAGGACCCTCTCCAATGGGGGGGGCGGGGGGTGGAGCACACACAAACGACATTAAACTTAGCCCAGCTAATTAAGAATTTGTGTCTTCTGGCCTCTTGAAGGAGTGAGTAGAGTGAAAAGAGCACTTCACAGGATCAGACACCTGGCAGGCCTCCCAGAATCTCAGCCATGCCACTTGCCAGCCACACTTTTCCCATCTGTATAATGGGTATAATAAAAGTACTGGGGCGGAGTGGGGGGAACAGTAAAGGAGGTATTAATATACATCACACCCTTGGGTGTCAAGTAAATGGGTGTCAAGACAAAAGGTTAGATGATCTTTTAGGTTTCTCCCAACTCTATTCATAATCATGACTGGCCAAGGTGAAGTTTCCTTGGTACCCTCTTTGAGGAAATAGGATTAGCCAAACCAGAGTAAGTGACACTGCAGGGAAAATACTTCTGAGTTGAGAAACAACTTGTATAAGGCTTCCAAGAACTTTTGGAGACGTACAGAATGCACTCACCACAGATCTTTTACTCTGAAAGCTATTCTCTGGCAACTCCAGGGAGTAGCCTGCCTACCCCCAAGTAACTGTATATCCCTGAACGTATCAGGACAATCTTACTTCCAAAATCTTCAGCTTTCCACCGCAGAGCTTCTTTGAGTCTGGCTCACCTTTACTCCACTGGAAAGCGCTGGTGCAATGGGACGGGAGAAGGACCCTGTTGTGTGGCATCTCAGGGAAGTGTGAGGGAGCCTAGGATCTGGGGAGCTTTGGAAAAGTTTTGGAAAATTCTGGACAGAATCCCTTCCCGAGTTTAGGGAGCAGGAATTTCTGGTCTTTGGAGAAGCTACCTGAATTTTCAGAGACTGGACACCTTTTCTAGCTCCATCTCTACTTGTTATGAAACCACAGATCCCTCCCAAGTTGAGACGCCATTTGAGCATGGGGAAAGCTGTTGGAGGCCTCAGCATAGAAGGGACCCTTAGACTGTCAGATCTGGAAAGGCTCAGAGTGTCCTAATCTCTTCTGCTTGGACCCAACCCCAAGTAATTGCTGGTGAGTTACCTAGATTCTCTGTGCCTCAGTTTTCTCTTGTGCAATTTGTAGCAGCCCCATCTCCTGAGGTTACTGAGGATGCCAAGCACAGAACTGGCATGGAGAAAACCCTCAGCCAGCATCCCCTAGTTCTTGAAGATGACGATCAAGACTGAGAGGAACTGATTGGGGAAATATCACCAATTCCTTGGTTCTCCCAGAGGCCTTTGGTGACTGTGCACCATCCTGCCAGGATCATTTCCCAGGGTGCAGAAAGAAGGTCAAAGAGTGGTGGGTGAGTCATGGGCATGTTGGGATTTGGGGAGTGGAGTTTCATGGAAGAATCGGTGTGTTGGGGTGGGGGTGTCATGGTGTGAGGATGTTTTGAGGGTGGCTAAGGAAGGATGGGTGGGTGCTGGGGATGCGTCTTAGAGGGCATCAGCCTCCTCACCCAGGAGCCCCCACCAGCAGGTCAAATATGTTTGTGAGGTCTCTGGTGAGACAACATCCAGTGGTGCTGCTGGAAGAGATGGAGCAAGCAAAGGAGAAGGATGGAGAGAGGCTAGTGTGGACACAGGCAGTAGCCAGCGACGGCTCAGGCACCTGCAGGGAGCCTTCAGCAGCAGAGTGGGAGTAGGGGAGATTGATGCCAACGTGTCCGTTCTGGGGTAAGCATCTTCTGAGCTGAACATTGTTCTTGGTGACTCAGATTCATCCAACACACAGATTGGGTGCCTGGCAGGGAGCCAGATGCTTCCCATGTTATCATTGTGTTTCCTGTTTTAGAAACCCTCTGAGAAGGCACAGATGAAGAAACTGAGGTTCAGGAATGTTGGGTGACTTGTCCAGCATGGTTTTAGACTTCCTATGCAGTACCCTTTGTCCCCCAGCTACTTACAACACAACTGGCTGCAGAGAACACTGTGACTCTAACACAGAGTCAGTTGGGTGAGCAAGGACTCAGAGTAAAATATGATTTCAGAACTCTAGGCAGGGGTTTTCTAGCAAATTCTTTTGCGTCAGCATGACCCTCTCAAGTATTAGGTTGGACCCTGTGAAAGTGCCATTTTTCTTGGTCAAAAATAATAGACTATTAGCAATTTTATGGGGTTCAACCTAATAGTATTTGGAAAAATCTTTAAAAAAAAAAAAAAGTGGGTGGAGACAAGGGCTGGAAAGAAAGACCTCTGTCCAGCTCAAGGATTCTATGACTTACCCCTTGAGTTTGATCTCAACTATGATCAGCCTTCCTAAGATGATGGCTGAGACTCAAGAGATATTACAACCCTCACTACCACCATCACCCAGAGGAGGTAAGGCGCCGTCTTGGGCAAGTTCCTTCCCCTGTGGCTGGAAGAACCCTGATGCTAAGGTGCTATGTGTTGATGGTGAGATTCCCTGGGGAGTGGGGCTGGAGTGGGACCACTGGTGGGCAGTCTACTCACCAACGCTGAAAACCCTCCATCCTTACCTCCCTTGTCGCTCTGAGTTCCTTGTGTCCCTCAAGGATTCCTGACCCCAGACACCGATATAAATCAAGGCTTGGTGGGAATTTGGGTGGGTTCCGGTGCAGGGCAGTAGAGTGAGATGAGCACTGTGAAAGCCAACACGCTGGGCCTAAAATCCTGGCACTGTCACTGCCAGATGGGGAGTGATCCCACGCGAGCATTCACCATCTCTCTGCTGCATGCCTGTTCCCTCAGCTACGGAATCTGGCTCATAAAGGTGACCAACTACCTCAAGGGCTGTTGAGAGGATAAGCGGAGAAATGTTTGTCAGGTGCTCAGTAGATGGTAGCCAGTGTCTGGGGCAGTGGGCCTTAAGGCAGTGGGCATTTATTAAGGGCTCGTGGGAAACCACGCTTGGGTCCACGGGCCTGAGGGATCCTCCCCTGGCTTCCCCCCTTTGCTCCGTCACCGCCCTTGTCTTGGCCTCATCGTTGGTGGTCCTGGGCCCACCACAGGACTGTCTCCCGGTGATAACTCTGGGGTCCTGGGGGTCAACCTGGGGCCAGCAGCTGGTCAGGCAGCTTCGACCTCTCCCTGCTCCCTGCTGCTGAGGGACTGTGCGGGAGGCTTGAGGCTCTCATCTCAGAGACAGCGGTGTAAACACTGAGATGGACCGGCAGCACCCGCAGCAAATCTGGATGAGCCAGGAAGCACCTCTCCCTCTGCTGGAAGCCATGGGCCCTGGGGGAGGAGGGCCGCGCCGAGAATGGCAGCATCCCAGCATAGGAAAGCCTGCGCCAAGGACCCCGTGTCCCCCAGGTGTGCCCAAGGTGGGCTAAGGGATGTTCTCCGAGGACTCCTTCCCCAAAACACTGCCCCTCTGATTTACTTACTCTTGAAATTCCCCCCTATACTCCTTTGAATTCTATGGGACCATTGTGAACATCAGTCTCCTACTCTGCAAATGGGGACTAATACACCCTTTGTACTTAGCCTGCAATGATTGTGAGCACTGGATTGTGTGGTGTCCAGCACAGAGAAGCAGTCAGTACCAGTCAGTATCTTCCTGCGAGGGATTCTGCCTTCTCCAAACATCTTTTCCTAAGATGTTAGGGTGCCTGGGATGGGCCACAGAGGCAGCCTGGTCTGTGGCATCTCTCAGTGAAGAGAACATGATGGAATTACAGAACTTCGGAGCTGAGAGGCTGCTGCAGAGCTGGGCTGGCCCGGTCACACTTCACTACTTTATAAAGGCTACATAGCTAGCAGTCCACTGGCTCAGGTCAGATCTGCAATTGAGTCATGTGCACTTGAAGCAGGGCCTCAGCCTCCAAGCCTCACTGTCCTGGTCTCAACGTGGAGCATAGTGACAACGTCTGCACTGCCGATTTCACACGAAGGAGATGAGGGATGAGAAAAAGCTTCACGAATTTAAAGTTCCTACTAGTTATTTGCATTGTTTTCAGAGGTTCAAGTAGCTAAGCGTCTCCCCAAAGTAGCTTGGGATGGGACTCACCCCATCCTGACCTTCACACCACCTCCCTTTCCTGGTCCACAGAAGGGGTGAGGTGGCCAGTCCAGGGATCAGGGCTGTGCAGCCCTGGGCTGAAGCCGGGCTACATCCCTCAGGCTCCTAATTCAGTGCTAGTAGCTGACATACGGGGACTGCATCCTGCATGCTCGACCCCACACGTGCTTGGCTTAGTAATCCTTTTCCCGACATCAGCAAGAGCAGATGCACTAACTTCCTTTTCCAGTCTCCCCATGTGCAGCACATGCTGGGCGTTACATGACATTATATGACACCCAGTCAGACATGACCCCACCCACCAGGGGAGATGACTTAATTATAATCTATAATCGTGACCACAGAAATGATGATGGCTGCCACTTCCTGAGTGCTTACTACACCCTTGAAGTTTGGTCTATTACCTAAAGCTGCCCTTCTGCAGTGGGGCGTGTTCTTATACCCATTTTGTAGACGAGAAAACTGAGAACTAATTAGACCAACAATCAGCTGAGAATGGACCACAATGTGGGCCTTTCTGACATCAGAACTCTTGCCCTTCTTTCTACCATTCTTCTAAATATTCTTCCCATGTCCTTCATCATGTGGATTAAGCCTCTGCTCCAGGCGCATCTTCCAGCTTCTTACAATTCTAAAAAAAGCCATTCTTTTTTGGCCCCCTGTGTAATCCTGCCCTGTTTCCTTTTAAACCACCAACACTGAGTGGTCAGTCTTTCAGAGTAAGGCTGCTTCAGTTTTCTTCTGAACCATCCTGTTGACTTCTGAGCTCTGGTGTCAGCTGGACCCTAGGTGACCCAGATCAGGGTCATGGCAGTGACAAAGAGGTCCAACCTCCAGTCCCTGCTGAACGTCCTTCCCCAAGGACAGTGTCTCCTCGATTCCTAGCCTCCCCTCCCATTCCCACGTGAAATCAATGATGTCAAGGAGGAAATCAATGTCTGCAACGTTCCCTTCTCCACCTACTCAACCGCCCCATACCTACCTACTTAACCACCCCACAATTAATCGCCACACATTTTTTTTTTAAGATTTATTTATTTGAGAGAGAGAGAGAGTGAGAGAGAGCATGAGAGGGGAGAAGGCCGGAGGGAGAAGCGGACTCCCCATGGGGCTGGGAGCCCGATGCGGGACTCGATCCTGGGACTCCAGGATCATGACCTGAGCTGAAGGCAGTCGTTTAACCAACTGAGCCACCCAGGCGCCCCAGCCACACATTTTCTAAACATTTGCAAACTACCTGAATAGAAGCTCCATGAGAGCAGTTGGTTTTGTTCCTTGGCCTAGAACACGGCTTGGCCTATAGTAAGTTCTCAACAAACACTTGTTAAATGGATACATTTGAAGCTCTTTATTAAGCCTGTTTCCCTCCACCATGTTTGTTCTGGGGTCTGGTGGCTCAAGGACTTTCTCCAGGTCTGTCTTCTCTCTCCCCATCACCTAGCCTGCTTTCCTGGGCTTCCTCGTGCTGCTTGGCCCTGCTCCCTGCCTCAGAACTTCCCCCGTATCACACCCAGGATCCCAGGCTCTTCGACCCAGACTCCTCCTTTCGAGAGGGCAGAGAGTCAAATAATTGCCTAGTGATTGATTAATAAATCAAGTTTCAGAAACTTAATTCGATCTCCTTGATTTCAATCTCTTCACCTTGGTCAGAACTGTTCCTAAGAATCTCTGTGAAACGACTTACATTTCCTCTCATTTCTTTTCCTCTGCACATGTCTGTGAATAGGCAGCAAAGAGGTGGCAAAGAGATACTAGGAGGGGAAAATGAGAGGTCTGGAAAATCCCCGACTAATAATCAGGACTAAGTTTCCCATGCTCACAATGGCTAGACTAGCAGGTTTGAGGACCGTAGTGCATAAGAATGTTGGAGCCAGATCAGCCCTGATGTTCAGTGGTCTCTAAGCGCAGTCTTGCACCTGCCCGTGGGCTCCTATTCTTTATTATGCCCATTTGGCCTCACCCACCTTGAGGGGAGATGGGGAGCCTCAAGGTAATTTCATGTCCTGCTTCCAGTTTCCTTCCTTAGGCTAATTCTTCCCCTTAACTTGCAAGACCCACATCAGAGGAGTTCAGAATTTGCGTTGGGGTCTCTTGCCTTCTATTTCCTGCCTCTCAGTTCTGCTGGAATAAGGCTGAACCTTTGATGCATGACATCCTAACATTATGCTAAGTGAAAGAAGTGAACCACAAAAGGACAAATAATGTATAATTCCACCTGTAGTAGTCAATTCATAGAGACAGCAAGTACACTGTGACTTCCGGGGGCTGGGGAGGGGGTGGATGGGGAGTTGTTATTTAATGGAGACAGAGTTTCAGTTTGGGATGGTGAAGAGTTCTGGAGAGGGCTGGTGGTGTTGGTTATATAGCACTGTTAATGTCACCGAACTGTGCACTTAACAATGGTTAAAAGGGCAAATTTTATGTTACGTATATTTTCCCCCAATAAAAAAAAAAAAAACTAAAGAAAATTAAAGTTGGCACCTACGTTGGTAAGTAGTAGCCCTAAAACGTTTTGTTGGCCCAGTTATCTCTGTTTCAGAATTTGGAACAGCTTTCCAGATGTTTGGAGTGAGCCAGCCACATTGCTCGCTGGGCCTTAAGCAGTACCTGGCACATGGCAGGCCCTCAGCAAATAGTGAATGAGTGAGTGAATGAATGAATGACATAGTGAAAACCCTGTATGCCCTCATCCCTACCTCCCTTCCCACTCCACCCACCATCTTCTCTTCCCCATCCTCGTCAGAGAGCAACGGTCAGCCACCTCGGTTTTGATGTCCCATGTGGAAGGGACCATCAAAAGCCATTTGTTCACGCTCCTTCCTCTAGGAAGAAATGTTTCAGGCAATCAGCGTCTATGTTCTTAAAGGCCTCCAAGGAAGAGGTCTCGCTAATCCCCAGGGTCACATTTTAAACGCTCTTTGATTGATGGGGCAGTCTTCCACACTTTAGTTTGCTCTGCTTTAAACCTCCCACACCCACCCACCCAATTCTTTTCCCCTGAGAGCTGCGAGAGGCAGCTGGGAGAAACAGGTGGGGAGTGCCAGGCTTGGCTAAGGAAAGAGAGTGGGTAAAAATAGGACTCAGCCACCTTTTAAGTACTATCAGTCCAGACAAAATATCATGAGGATTGATGAGGTTTCCCCTGAGGCTGGAGATGGATTTCATGCCCTCAGGAAGTCCCTTTCCAAGTGGTGGAATTCTCAGAGTCTGTGAGGCCAAGTGAAGATGGCTCTGAAGAGCCCAGGCTGTGTGCGCTGCCATTTTGGAACCTCTCTCTGATGAGCGTGTGTTTCCAGGAGTAAAAGGGAGGCCAATTAGTGACTACTAAGTCTCATTGAAAACCCAGAGAAATAATTGTGCAGCAAAAAGGCACCATGGGAAAATATGAACAAATACTCAAAATGCTTAGCAGGGGCTGTGTAATTCCACAAAACAATTCAATAGGAGTTGGGATAAAGAAAGCATAAGGAGCAGGAGACACACGGGAAGGCACCTACCGCAGGTAGGCAATTAGGGAAGGCTTCCTGTAGAGGAACTAGCCAGGTTTATATAGGGAGAAGAATGTTCTAGAAAGAAGGAAATGTTTTTGAGGGACTTGGAAACACAAACAAAAAAAACCTACCCAGAAGACAGAAAGGAGCTTCTGTATGACTAGGGAAAAGGGTGTGCACAAAGGGACGGGAGAGGGATGGCTGAAGGAGAAGATGGGTAAAGATCATACAATCTACAATCTTAAGGAGTGAAGGCTCCTGTTAAGTCAGTGGCCATAGCATCTCCTATGCAGTGTGAGTTTCTGGTGCATGTGGACTGCTCTCCTGTGTTTCTGCATTCCTGGTGCCTGGACAGCAGAGTCCATCTTTATGAATGGACATCAACTGTTTAATGAACCATGGGGTGAGTCAAGGATATTTAAACAACATACTTAAGCATTGTCCTAAATATATTCTGAGAAATCCTATTTCCATAGAATGACAGATATTGGTTTGGAGAAATCCTATATGGCAAGGTGAAACAGACTTCTTTATTGAAGTATTTTTCACATTTTTTTAATGCTAATATGTATTACTCTCTCAAGAAGGCTCTGATTCTATAGGGCTGCAGAGCACATCATCTGGGAATATCTGATGTAATTCCTGTATCAATTCTCACATGAAATATACTAACTGGAAGATAGCAGTGTGATTACTTTTGTGGGAATAAATCACCTGCCCTTAGTGACATCCATTCTGCCGATATGTTCAATTAACCATGTGCCCACTACACATACTGTCTTCTTACAACACAAGACCCACATGGATACCATTCTCTACATAGGCAGTGATGATCAGAAAGTTCCTCTCCTAGGGAGGAGAGATGATGTGGAGATACGACAGTAATCTAGGGAAGGTTTTTTAAAAAGAGGAAGTAGTGAGGGGCACCTGGGTGGCTCAGTGGGTTAAAGCCTCTGCCTTCGGCTTAGGTCATAATCTCAGGTTCCTGGGATCAAGGCCGGCATCGGGCTCTCTGCTCAGCAGAGCTCTCTGTTCAGCAGGGAGCCTGCTTCCCCCTCTCTCTCTGCCTACTTGTGATCTCTCTCTCTGTCAAATAAATAAATAAAATCTTTAAAGAGGAAAAAAAGAGGAAGTAGTGGTGAAGAGGTAAAAGAGGATAGTGGGAACTGGGGTACAAGTGAGAACTTGGTGTCAAGGACAAAAACGAAAAGCTTCTGTGATACCATCATGAGATCATCAGATAAGCACGAAAACCAGAGCTCCTTAAAACTCTGCTAACTGAGGTCAAGGTTGGTTTTGAAGCTTGGGGTACAGGGGCTGATTAGGTGGCCTTCACTGAGAGGTGGAGCAGCTTCACGAATGCGGGAGACCAGGCGGGTCTTGATCAGAACCACACGCTGGCCTCCAAAAAGCAACAAAGCTGTTCAGGTCTATGCTGCCACCTGCTGGCTGACAATAAGAACTGGGAGAACGGATCTCCAGGCCTGCCATCTCCTGTTCTCCTTTTTTTTCCTTTTTTTTTTCTTTAATGATTTATTAACTTGTCAGAGAGAGAGAGAGAGGGAACATCAACGGGGGGCGGGGGGCAGCAGGCAGAGGGAGAAGGAGCCCGATGCGGGACTCGACCCCAGGACCCTGGGATCAGGATCTGAGCCAAAGGCAGACGCTTAACTCACTAAGCCACCCAGTCGCCCCTCTTGTTTCTCTTTTGAAGGAAGTATGAACACTACACTCTCACCTCTTTGCAACATTCTTTGGGTCTCCATCCAAAGCTTAGTGCACTCCAGATCAGACATTTGCTCACATTTACACATATCCTCTGTCTTCTCTTAACTCCTGAATCTCAGCCTGAGCTCTCAGCCTGAGCTCTTAAGTTATGTCAGAGGAAAGCTCCCTCCCCCGTTTCTGATCTTGTTTTCCCTTATTCGTTTCTGCATTTTGTTTTGGGACAGAGAGAGATATTCTTAAACGACCCCAATCATAATTGGGAAAAGATAGCAAAGGGTCTGTATTCACGGAAGGAAAATGTCTGAGGTTTGACGCTAAGGACAATTTTATAAAGCAGAACAATATCATCCATCTTCACAGGCAAGCACTAATTGGTACTCAGAAACCCCCTTGGATGAAGGCAAAAGTCTCCGTCTGTCTCTTCACTTCTGAGGAAATCTATGTCTCCTTAGGAACTAGCCGGAAACAGACTGCTTTATCAAATCTGTCATTTTGTTCCTTTAAATTATGAGTTTGCAATAGCATTTACTTTTCATTACAAATCGATGGCATTTTAGACACTGGGTTTAACAGATCTGGGGGTTTGGGAGGATTGGAAGTATTATTGTGTTTTTACAGGGAAATGTGTTACAATTTCCAGATGAAGGCATCCGTAAGCAGCAGCTGTCTGTGCCATCACTTCCTTAGCTTTAAACTTGAGACAAGATCTACGGGGACAGAAGGAGGTATGCTGGCAAGAGCAGATCCCACCTGCTTCACATGAAGAAGACAGAGAACTCACTGACTGCATTTGTCTCTCTAGAAATACTACCAGGAGACCAGTGCCGGACAGAAGGAGCCAGGGGCCGAGGGCAAAGCCAGAGCATTACGAAAACCTAGAGACCATGCTCTTCACACTGTGGGCAGAGCACCTTCTGAACTAAAGGCAAGGTGTCCCTGACAGGCCCACAGGTGGGACTTCCATGTGAGACTCGCAGCATGAAGCCAGGTCTGGCTAACCAGAAGAGACCGGGCAGTTACCAGGAGGCTCCCCTAGAACGCACACAAGTTACGAAACCAGAACAATATTTGCAGGCACCAGGAGAGCTCCGCAGCTCCAACTGCTGGTCCCTAAACCTATGAATGACGTCTTCTGTGCTCCTGGTCCTGGGAGTGTAGGAGAGCAGCGATGGCTCCCGGATGCCAGTCTCTGCCTGTCTGTCCCTGCCTGTGTCTGCGTCTCTCTCACACACATACACACACGCGTGCACACGCACACACACACATACAAGCATGCGTGAAAGCACATTCTCACCTAAGACCTCTCCTTATTTGGGTCTGAACGGTGGCCTGTGTTCTCCCAAAGGCCAGAAGAGCCACAAGCCCCCTCAGAGACACTCTGCTCCTGCCTTTGTAGAGTGACCTCCCAGAGAGCCAAAGCAAACTGACGAATTTCGCTTGCGCAGAAACTCCTGGAAGGCTCTTCTCCCCTGCGGGGCTGCCGAGACCACACTCCTGCCCTGCGGCAGAAGAGCCAGGGAACACGACAGCATCTACCACAGTGACATGCGGGACCACGGGTGAAGCCACGCTCTTGTGATTTGTGAAAGAGACTATCGATGACATTAAGGTTTGGGATTTTTTTTTCTTGTCTTTTCTTTCTTGTTCCTTTTCTCTACCCTCCCTTCTTTCAGGATTCTTCATTCCTATTCCGTGCCTGTTGATTCTGGAAGGTCGGCGCAGAAGGGTCTCTGGGCTTTTCTGCACAGCGTTTTCATAAGGCGTGAAGAGTGGGGGCTCCCGTGGAGGTTGGAGGCGATCTGGGTCCTCGTCTCAGCCCCTGCGTCTCCCGGCCCCTGTCCCACGCCTGCGGGCTGCAGTCGTCTGCCTCGCTCCTTGCGGCGCTCCGGTCCCGCAGGGTGGCTATCTGGCTGCCCATCAGCTGGACAAAGCACTTGTCAGCTTTAATGGATGTACAGCTCCCAGCCCTGACATGGTTCATGAATCCCCAGGGGGCTTTGATCTCCTTGTCTACATACATAAATGAGAGGATTACCGAGACATCCAGAACAGGGCACCAAAAATGTCTTTCACCGAGGTGCTTTTGCCTCCAGCAGATAAGAGTAATAAGCTGCAATCCCCGGGGGCCATTAGGGCCCGGAGCTAGAGGGTGACTTCACTCAGGGAGAAATGGTGTAGGGAGACTGGCCTAGAAGGATCTCCCTGTCATGATTCCCCGATATTGTTTATATCTGGGTGATGTGGATAAAGAAACCGATCACTTCTGGCACCGCCGTACCTCCCTGAAGATTACAGGCAACTGTGGCTGACATTTGCCAAGGTTGCTTTGACTGACTTGGTGGTGGCATATGGTTACTGTCAGCATTTCTGGACGTGGGGGCTGGGAGAGGACACGGGGCTGGGGACTGGTATTTTTAGGACACTTGGAGTCCTCGGCTGGATTCGGGCCAGCTCTCCAGACTGTTACGGAGCCTCAATGTCACTCCTGCTTTGCCTCATCTCCAGAGAGAGAAAGGAAGAGCAAAAGAGAGTTTGGGGGACTGTTGCCCTGATCATCTTCTGTCCGGTGGATGCTGCCGGCCAGTGTTTGGGGGTGGGGGTTCTTTGAATGCACACCCGAAGTTTCGAGATGGCAATGGAGAAAGGGTAACGAAGCAGCAGAGAGACGAGGAGGAGATAAGCAGCAAGGAGGTGGGAAGGGGCCTCATTAACCATCAGCCAGGTGATTGGGGGGGCCTCACAAGTTGCTCAGCTGAGCAAGCAACAGCTCTGATCCCGATTCTCCGACCCACATTTGTTGAATAAGGCTACTATATCTACTGACCTATTTATCGTATGTGCCTATATGTTCTAGGGACAGTGAGTCAATGACAAATGAGGTATCGTCACTTCCTCAATAAACTCAAGACTGCCATCATTTTCCTCTTAGTGAAATAACTGTGGGCTTCCTGGGTTGGAAGAGATCCTGAAGGACCTTCTGACCCAATCTCATCTAAGGTTTGAGGATCTTCTACAGCATCACTAAGAAAGAATCATCTGCCTAAGCTCCAATACTTCTGGTGATGGGTACCTCACTATGACAAATCATTGGCACCTTTGATTATTATAAAGCTCCTCCTGTGTTGGACCAAAATTTGCTTTCCCTTACCATCTACTCCTTGGTCTTCCTCCTTATCTCCTGGGCTGAGAAGAAAGAGTGTCACCTACCTCCACCTAATTCACTGGCAAGTCATACTCCACATCTGTCAAAGGGCAATGGAAAATCAGGTAATGCCTAAGTCCCGCCCTTCACCCAACCCCAGGCCACCCACCAACCCATCCTGGGCTTTTGCAGGAGTTAGAAAAGGGTGTCTTTCTCCCAGACTCATTACCGCCACCTGCTGGAAGCCTGCGCAATGCTCCCATGTGGTGGATAGACTGCACACCACTCCCTGGGGACCCCCACCCTCCCAGCCCCCAGCACTTTGCACTCTGTTTTCTTCAATTCACTCTGGCATGTGAGAAAGAAGTTCAGGAGTCTCAACATAGGAAGGGGGTGGGTGATGTGTCATCTAAAGCCAAAGTGATTTCTTAAATTTATTTTATGAGAACAAACAAAAAATTCTTAAACATCTAGACCAATCTTCTTAAATTTCAGAAAGCACCTCACAGTTCCAGATGCTTTTAGCCCCTGTTCTTACCCCCTTTTTCTTTCTTTGCTCTGCCTTTTTTCTCTTCTTTCCTATGTTGGTGTCTCATTCCCAGGCCCCAACCCCTCCTGCTTCATTCAGAATTGGATGGAGGGGGTCTGAGATGATGAATTATGGCTAAAGAACAAGCCAGTTTTATCATTTTCCTGCTGGGAGCCATCAGGAGCAAACAGGAGAGGCAAGCCCAGTCTTCCTCACTCCCTCGGGCTCTGAGGGCTGAGCTGGGGACCCATGTGGGGGCAGGAGGCCCAGCCTCGCCCTCCAGTAGCTTCCAACCCAGTAGAGTCTTTGACTTGGACTCAAGATAGACATTTCCTTCTTGGGAGAAAAAGCCACTCTATCTGTTTGACTTGTCCCGTTACTTCCAACAAGTGATGTTCAGTGGCAGGTCTACAATACCATGCCCAATTTGGCAGAAGCTTTGAGCAACAGGTAGACCTTTACTGTCTGTCCCGTTTCAGGCCATCTGGGGATGCTGGGTGGGCGAGGGCCTGCTTCCCAAGTGCAAGTTCCCGGGCAGTCTCATCCTCCAGTCCTGACCGCATTCAGCAACTGTGCAGCGTTCAAGAGGAGGTGACCTCTGAGCCGGGCCTTGAAAAGTAGGTAGATCTGGGAAAGCGCAAACAGCTCAAGTTACCATGGATAGGTGACTGGAAGAACAAACTCTGATCTAGCCCTACGACAGAATATTATTCGGCCTTCCAAAAGAAGGAAATTCTGACCCAGGCTATGACATGGATGAACTTTGAGGACCTTGGCAAAGTGAAAGAAGCCAGGCACAGAACAAATACTGCATGATCCCCTCCTGGTCATCGAATTCATAGAGACAGAAAGTGGGACGGGGGTTGCCAGGGGCTGGGGGGGAGGCAGACGGGGGAAGTTAACGTTTAATAGGTGCCGAATTTCAGTTCGGGAAGATGGGCTCATTCTGGAGACCGACGATGGGTGTACGACACTGTGAATGTACTCGCCGCCACTGAGCTGGACATGCAAGAAGACCCAAAATGGTAAACTTTATGTTGTGTACATTTTACCACAATGTCTTGTAAAAGCGAGGCTTATTTGGAGATTGGAGGCGGGTGGGGACCCCATTTAGGAGGCGGAGCGAAGGCGTGCGGGGTCTCTCTGTTCACGAACAGGAAGCAGAGTTTGAATTCCTCAGTACAATCGTTTGTCTAGGAGGAGTCATCCCACAAGCTTCCGCCTTGTCCTCCGTAGAGTGTGATACTACTGGTCTCCCCCCATTCTCTCCCGTAAAGGGTCCATGAGGGTCAAAGGGCACAGCCTCTGTTAAAGTGCTTTATAAGCCACAGGAGCTTGAGCGGGTGGCCACTGTGAGGACAAGGACTTGGGCTGCAGACTCGCCAGATCCAGGTCCAAATCCCAGCTTGTCCACAGCTGGTTGTGTGACCTCGATCAAGTCACTCAACGCCTCGGTTTCAGTCAAAGTCATCTGTAAACTGGGGTCCACATTAACTGCCCTCGGGAGGTGGCACCAGTCAGGGTCCAATCAGGGAAAAAGAAATCCATTGTGAGGCGTAAAGCCGTGGGGTTTAAAACTGAGGAATTGACGCCAAGCCTAAAAAAGGGCAGGGAGGTCCCCCAGAGTCAGCAGCGCAGGAAGACGCCACCCTGGACCTGGGGGCCTGAGAAGGAGGCCGTGTTCCTGAAGCCCAGGCACCAGAAAGATCCAGAGGAGATGGGAACGGGGTGGGTCTGTTCAGAGGGAGCCAAGGCATGGATCTGAGGGAAAGTAAGACAGGACAGAAATGCGGTGCGCTCAGCACCCATCTCACCCTTGTACTGGTGTTGAACGCTCCAACAGCTTTGTCTGCAGGGGCGACTTTCCCTTGTCACCCAAATCCGGCAGAAGCCTGAGGGCACAGAGGCAGCCGAAGTGGAGAAGGGCAGCTCCTGGAACAGGCCGGGTGGGGAGAGGAGGAGCTGGGGGAGCGGGGGGCAGGGGGGTGCCTCGCCCGGCGGCATGTCTGGGAGAGAGCCCCGGGCCCTTGCCACCTGCAGGGCGGCCTGGAATCCTCCAGGCTCTCTGTCTCCACACGGGTCTGCCCTGGTCAGGTCTTGCCTCGGATCAGAGAGCTGATCTGTGGCTGAGGAACAGACGATCGGTTCTTGGGCTTGGTCAGGCTTGATGGGGCCCCAGCTCGGCCCTGGCCGGGACTCTGACTCCCTCAGCCTGGCCACCTCCACGGAGGCTCACCCACCCCACGGGCTCTCAGCTAGCCCCCTCCTCTGGGTCCCTTCCAGAGCGCACAGGACTAACCCAGAACCTCTCCACAGCTGAGCGTTCCTGCCAGCAGAGGCTTTTCTCTGACGTGACTTCCCCACGCTGGCTCCTCGGCCAGTCACCCTGAGAGGCTGTCCCTCCCGCAGCAAAATAAGAGGCAGAGCCTAGGCCCTTATCCTGTCACTGCCTAACTCGTCAGCCCCTCTAGGAGCAAGAAGAAGCTGGGGCGCACCTTCCCACCACTCTCCGCCTTCCGCTTCTCACTCATGGCCCCCCTCTTGGGCCAGGCCACTCCCTTGGGTCATACTCTCCCCGCTCCTGAGATGACAACTGCCCCCCCCCTTTCCCCGGGCCCAGTGCCCTGGAAGATGAGGTGCAGGAGCAGGAAGCCAGCGGACCTGTAGGGGAACAAAGTCAGGAGGAGTTTCGTTCAGGTGACGGGAGACCAGCCACGCCCGGACCCGGAGGGTGAAGGCCTAGGGCCTCCCCGCCGGCCAGAAGCTGCCCGCTCACCAGCCGGAGGATTCTGAGGCCCAGCTACCTCCTGACAAGGGTGTGGGAGCCCTTGTGAAAGTAAAAGGATCTTCTCTGCTTTGGATTCAGGGATCTGAATTGGGTGCCTTGGGCCTAAATGTATTGAGACAATGGATCTATGCATTAGCCAGAGATGGAGTAAAGTCTCCTTGAAGAAAGATCTTGAAGGACGCAGTCTGACAGGCAGCCTTCACCTTCCTGACGGCCCTTGCCCACAAACACCCACTCACACCCAGCTCGGTCTGCTTTCTTGGCTCTCTGAATACCCTGATACTACCTAGCAGCCCATCACCCCCACCCCCTGCCCATGTGCCTCCCTCTCTGGACCCATCATGCTCCTGGGAACCCTTCCCTCCCTACATCGGGGACATCCTTCCTTCTGCCACAACGCCTGGCAGGCTGAGATGTGCTCCCAGGGGAAACTTGAACTGAGCCATCTGTCCCTACGAGCTGTACCAACCACCACAATTGGGGACCATCACACCACACTAGGCATCCACCTATGTGACTCCTCTGGGGGGCGGACAGCCTTGAAGAGCCAGCCCACAGATGCAGATCAGAAGATCCTGTATTTGAGTCCCAGCTGCAATGCCAGATGTCCTTGCAAATGTCACCGAGCCCCTGAGCTCTAGTCCCTTCAACCACGACCTGGGAAACAGGACAGTTCTAACTGTCCAGCCTTTCTCACCAGATTGTGGCAGGGACACAGACGGGGTAATAAACGTAACAGGACATGGCAGGGTAAGTCGGCTGGCATGAGGGCTATTCTCATCCTCGGCTTTTTAACAGTGTCCGAGGGTTACGAACAGAAAGCTCTAAGTTCCAAACTGCTCCCCAACTCTCTCCCCCCGGAGACACCCCTAGGCCTAGCTGGTGGACAGGCTCCATCCACAGGCAGAGGAATGAAGTAGGAGGGCCCTCGGATGCCATGGATTCTTTAAAATATGTCTATTTCAGGCCCTGAA
The DNA here is from genome assembly GCA_002007465.1 of Ailurus styani. Lineage (NCBI taxonomy): Eukaryota > Metazoa > Chordata > Mammalia > Carnivora > Ailuridae > Ailurus > Ailurus styani. The sequence continues at coordinate 925,777 of LNAC01000594.1, forward strand.
TCACTGTTTGAAATTTCTGAAATGCCGGAGAAGCAAAAGCCGCCTCTGACCACGTGTTGCTGCCTCCCACCCCGTCTCCTGAGCCGTCCCCCCGAAGGGCCCCTCCCGGGGCAGGGCAGACCAGGGCCTCCCTCCACAGCTCCCCACTGCGCCGGCCCGAAGCCTGGCGCTTGGACCCGGTCCAGCCCCCGGGCCAGGATAACAACACAGCTCTCCTCCCCGCATTTGAGCCAATTAAAAAGACAAATGACCACCGGCTTATCTTCCCTCCTTCTCTGCCCCTCTCTCCCTTTCCACCCCCATACTTTGGGCCCTCCCCTCCAGGGAAAGGAGGCTAGGGACCTCCAGGCTGTGATTCCCTCCTGGAACAACTAGGCTCCCCCTGACCCTCTCTCCTGCCCCCCAAACCTGCCCTGGGGCCTTTCAAGGTCTTGATGGATGGAGCTTCTCCAGCCTCCTCTTGGAGCTTCTGAGTGTTTCTGAGCCCTTAGGCTGGTGGGAGGACAGTGGGGGGAAAGGAGCAGACCGGGAGAAATCAGAGCAGAAAGGCCACAGGCTCACAAAACATTTTCCTTTTCAACGAAAAATTCTTAGAGTTTATTTTCCAGATCTGGCCTTGGGGCCATAGAGCTTTAAGACAAGGCTGATTCTGGAGGGACATTTAATATATTCTCTCCATGGTTAAGATGACCAGGTTGTCTGCCTTGAAGGAGGGCCAGCCTCCCTAGGAAAAAGCAAGAGTTTGGGAGGTGCAAAGCCTTAGGTCTAATCCAGCCTCCAGCCCTAGTGAGCTCTGAGACCCAGCACAAGTTACTGAAGCCCTCTGAGCCTGTACTCCCTTTCTTCAAATGCCTATGTCATGGAGGGTTAGAAGGAATAAGTAAGGTGTCACAAGTCAAGTGTCTAGCACCGCATTGGACACATCCAATGCATGCTGTTAATATCCCTTCCCCTGTTATTCTGATTTCTCTATGGCTCACACCTTTACCTTCTGTCATAACTTGAAGGGTCTTGGAAGTATCACCAATAGAAAGTTCATCATGAAATCTAACTGAAAAGAGAAACGAACTACAATTAAAAAACCCTTTGTTGTTACCTTTACTCCCTGATGAACTCCTATTATTCCTTCAAATCCAGTCCAGTTGTCACCTGTCTGGCTTTTACCTTCTCCACTATTCCCCAGAGCCTTGATCACACTTTCGTTTTTACTCTGTAATATCGTCATTGTTCCATGAAGTTCATCAATATCTACTGAATGCCTGCCACATGCAAGGCTCACTGCCAGGTCCAGGGAATATTCTGGTGAACAGGATGCAGGAAATCGTCGCTCTCCTGCAGCAAATATTCAAGTTGGAGGAAACAGACATAAAAAAAATTTTTTTTTCTAAAAAATAAGCAACTTGTCTGTCTCCTAGACAGTAGACTCCTTGTCTTCTTCCTCTCTGTAGTCTGAGAAACCACATCGTGCCGACAGAGTGGAAGCTCAGCAGATGTTAATTCTCCTCTCTAGACTACGCTTCCTTTTCCATGTTTCTCTCCTCCGGGAAGATGACAAAGGCCTGCTCCCAGGCCCTTTTGTCAGTCAAGGCCCATGGCTCCTTAGGTCTGAACTGCTCTGAGCACCGTGTTTCATGGACACACTAGCAGACCCCAAAGCCCGCCCCGATACGGACGACGTTCCACCGGACTCTCGTGACGCTGCAGGGAGTCTCACCTGCTCCTCACCCCTGGGCTGGGACCCCAGACGGCGGGCAGTGAGGGGGGCGGTAAGGGCTCCCTCCAGGCATGTGTGTGCAGGCTGGAAGGGAGTCTGCTGACAATCAGGAACTGCCTGCTGAGTCGTGGAGCTGCTTCCCAGAGGACCCCGAGAGGCAGGAGCCAGGCAGGAGCTGGTTTCCTTCCTGTTCCCAGCTGCGGCCAACTTTCTGTAGAGGAGCGTTTGGGGTAATGTTTGGCTCAGCCAAAGCCCAGAGTCACTGGGGTCCTACAATGATGGAACTAAAAAGGAATTCGGAGGTCAGCCAGCTCAGCTCCCTCATTGATAGAGAAGACAACTGAGACCCAGTGTAGGGAAGAGCCACATTTTAGACGAACAAGGTCTTGCAGATCACCTCCGTCAGGAAAGGAAGACTCGGGGATTTCACGCTCCTTCCCTACTTTCAGCACACCTTGCCGATCAATGATGGCATCCCCCCGCCTCCGCCGAACCGTGGCAAGGAGCCCCGATCCTCTCGGCGTGACCCCGGGACAGACTGCTGAGTCAGCACATCAAACACTCGAACAATAGTGAGGCTCATGATGGTTCACATGTATTCTGGAAGCTTCTTCTGTGTCGAGTCTCTACAGGCGTGGCCTCATTTGATTCCCACAACTCTGTGGGGCAGACACTTTCATCATTGCAGTCTTGCAGACGAGGGAAAGGAGACAGAGAAGTGAATAGCTCACCCCAAGTCCCACGGGGCTCGCACAGCCTCTGGGGCTTGGTCAGCAAGGAGGGAGAACAGGCGTGCAGAGAGGCATGCACATCAACCCGAGAGCTCATTGGGAGCCACAGGCACCAACACGTTTTCTCAGGACTGTGCCTCAGGGACTCGGCCCCACCACGCTAATCAATGTATTATTAGTTGCCATTTACTAAGCTGTGACTACACATCAGGTGTAGAGCCGGATAATTGATATACGCATGATCCCATTTTCATCCCAAAGCAGGCCTAACAAGTAGGCATCCTTGCCCTCATTTTATGGGGGGGGCGGGGACTGAGGCTCGGAGAGATTAACTAAGGCCCAGGAGGTGAAGCAGCTCATCTGTGGCAGCCTCAGAATTTGGACTGGGGACGAGATTGACTCCCGAGCCCATGTTTTATTTTCCCATGACCTCTGCCTCTTCCCAGGAGTGGTCACCCCCAGCAGCAGGTGTTGGGGAAAGCCAAGGGGCTTCCTATGTGTGTGGACCCACCCAGCTGCTGCTGGCACAGTCCCTGGCTCATTCAGAAGATGTGGCAGCTGGGCCAGGGGCTGGATGGGCTTGTCCCTTGGTCAGTGCGAACTCTCCCACGCGCACTCCCCGTCCTTCTGGTCACCATTCATCTCAAGCAACCGCATGGTAAGCACCCTGAGGGGGGCTTGGTCGCAGACCGACTGGGTCCAACCTGGGTATGGTGGTGTGATGGAGGAAAAAGTGCCCGAGATCTGAAGTCAGGAGAGTCCATTTAAGTCAACTCCGCCACCAACCGCCTGCGTGGTCCCGAGTACCCACATCATCCCCAAGCATCAGCTCCTCCTGAGAAACAAAAAGCAGTGGACAATCCTGTCAGGGTTGTGGAGGGGATCAAAGGAGCCCGTGCAGGCCAAGATCACCACCTCAGCAGTCAAAGGGCTTGTTCCCAGTAGCAAAAGCCTCAGCCAACAACAGAGCAACCCTGCCCGAGTCACTCCACCTTGCTGAGCCTCGGTTTCTTCTCCTGCAAGATGGGGGTATGGACAGTCAAATCTGTCCCACCCTTTACTGGGATGTCTGCGAGGCAACTCTAGATTATGAAGCACCAACCAGATGATATTTGCCACGGGCTCCATAAATCGCCACCGCCTCACAAAACAAACCCTTATTTCAAAAGTAGCAATGTTAATGGCACAAAACCAGCAGTTGCAAACTGTTGCCAGCTGCCCTTGGTCCTACAAACGTCCTTGTGCATTCCCAGGGTCCTAGCCGATTGCACCCTCGGGATGGAGGCTCTCGGGCCCTTCCTCGGACGGAGCTGTTTGTCGGGACCATCCCCTTCAACGTGCAACAAGCAAGTAGAGCCTTCTGACTCTCCCTGGGCGGCCGCAGCTGCTGCCTGAGACATCTCCTCGCCCTTGAGAAGGTAGCTTGCAATTGCAAGTTTTGTCTGAAATTCCATTCCGGGGCCTCCCCCTGCCCCAGAGCGCGAGGCCTTGAAGATGTTGCATGCTGTGTGGGCTGGACCAGGCGAAAGTAACAGTGTGAGAGAAAGGGGAGCAGGAGAGGGAGACTGTGAGCACGATAGCCATGGGGTCAAGGCCAGAAAGCACAGTGCAGACTGGAGGCTTCCAGGATCCCTCTTCTAGCTGAAGCAATTGGTAGTGGTGATAAATAAAAACAAGCTTGTTCCGGAGCTCCTTCAGCTCACGACCTCAGATGGTTTTCCCAATACAAGCCCCTCTCGCATCCTTTGTCCTGGAATAGCAGCAATGCCCTCGGGACTCCAGCTGAGTCACATTCAGGCCCGTGCCCACCTTTCACCTGCTTCTTTTAAAGGGTGGACACCTAAGGTCCTTCCACCACCACCTTCCAACCCCACAGCCTGGTCTGGTGGCCTGGTTATGGACTGAGTGTGTCCTGTCCAAATTCCTGTGTTGAAATCCTAACCCTCAGTAACTCAGAAAACAATTGCATTTGAAGATACGGTCTTCAAAGAGGTAACTGAAGTTCAGTGAGGTCATGGGGATGGCCCGAATTTGATATGACTAGTGTCTTGATCAGAAGAGGAGATTAGAACACAGATGTGCACAGAGAAAAGGCCATGCAAGGACCCAGGCAAAAGATGACCATTCTCAGGCCAAGAGCGAGAACCTTCAGAAGAAACCAAGCCTGCTGATACCTTACTCTTGGGCTTCCAGCCGCCAGAACTATGAAAAAATCAATTTCTGTTGTTTGAGCCCCACGCCGCCCCTCCCCCCAGTCTGGAGTAATTTGTTATAGCAATCTGAGCAAACTAATAATGCTTTCATATTAGCTTCGTTCAATTCAAGAGCTACAGACTGCCCAGCCTTTGTTTGCCAGGTACTGGGCCAGACAGTGTGGATTTGAAGCTGAAAGAGACACAGCCCCTGCCCTCAGGTTGCTCCCAGTCCAAGGCTAGGGCAGACCATGTCAAGGAAAGAATTCTTTGGCAGAGACTGACACATGAAGGAATGTGGCAAATTTGGGAAATTACCCAGACTACAGGAGCAGACAAAGTGCAGACTGGGGCGGATGGTGGGAAACCAAGTAACCTCTCTGAGCTTGGTTTCTCCATCTATAAATGGGGAATAATACTATTCACACAGTTGATAGGAGTCAACTACAACAATGGAGGAAGACTGTTTTGAGCAAAACACTCAAATTATACTTCAAATAAACTCATCATAAAATCATAAACCCTTTAAATTTCCAATTCTACTCACCTCCCCCTACTATCACCTGCAGTCTTCAAGGACATCCATTAGATCAGGCCGGGCCTGATTGTTTTTTAAAGATTTTATTTATTTAATTGTTTATGAGAGAGAGAGAGAGAGAGCACAAGCATGGAGGAGGAGCAGAGAGAGAGGGAGAAGTAGACTCCCCACTGACCATGAGACCATGACCTGAGCCAAAGGCAGACCCTTAATGGACTGACCACCCAGGTGGCCAGGCCTGATTTTTTTAAATAAAAAAATTAATTAAAATTTTAGAATAGATTTAGATTTCCAGAGAAGTTGCGAAGAACGTGCAGTCTCCATACACCCCCACCCAGTTTCCCATATTGTTAATATTTTACATTAATATGATACACTTGGTACCATTAAAGAAGCGATATTAATACATTCTTACTAACTGAAGTCCACAGTTTATTCAGATTTCCTTAGTTTTTACCTAATGTCCTTCTTCTGTTCCAGCATCCCAGTCCAAGATACCACATTACATGTAGTCGTCATGTCTCCTTAAGGCTGCTCTGGGCTGTGACAGCTCTGGCCTGATTGTTTTATTCCCGACATGTAACAGTTGCTCAGAAAATACCAATGCACAGAAGCAGGGAGTAGGGGAAAGAGTTGGGAGATTTCCTAAGAAAAATGTGATCTTTTTCAGTATTGTATCATTTGGCTTATCAGCAATGGAAATTGGTTACAAATGAGACTTCTCTATTCACTAAAGGAGCCCTAAGAAGCCCATTTGCTGTATTCCCAGCTCATTTTATCCTTTGTGTCAAAATATAATAAATAATTTATTTCAGTAAATGCACAATTTTAGACGTCTCCCCCAGTGACAGCCTGAGTCTTTTTTGCCTTCCCAGCAGCGTTTCTGTGGTCCATGTGTCCTGTGATCGTCGAACCACCTGAGCCCTCGGGTCCGCACCTGGCGGAGGGGTGAAGTGTCCACTCCCTTCCTCCAGACGGAGGGAGAAGACAAGGGCCGCGCAGGCCCAGTGGGGTCCATTCTCTCCGAGGCCCCCGTCTGTAGCCCCTGGGGTCCACGCCCAGTGCCCATGCTTAGATGAGATGCTTCCACTCTAAACCTTCCCCGGGTGGCCTCGGGAGTGCCGTGGGCTGGGGTGGGACTGTTATTGGCTGTTCTTCATAAACATTAGAGTGGAGCAATGTCACTGCAGGCGCAGGCTCCTGGCTGCTGCAAGAAGCACATCCCTAGGCTGCCTGATGGAGGGTGAAGGGAAAGTGCCCCACTTCTTGCCAGAACAGCCTTCTCCGTCCAGAACACTATGTGCTAGGACTCTGTCCATTCACAGGTTTCACATCAAGGCCCCATCGGAATGACAAGGAACCAGAGAAGAACTTGCTGTAGCGGCAAAATGTTTGAGCCCGCAGCGTCAGAGAGCTGCAAACCCCGTCTACCACCCCACTCACACCCACTGCCGGCAAGGCCGCAGGTAATCACAGCATCGCGCTCTCAGCTGGGCGCCTTTCTTTTCATCCTTCTTGCTGTTGTTGGTGTTGGTGTTGGTGTTGTCGTTGTCATAAAAGAACTTTTTAAACAATTGGAATCATTGTAAAAAGATTCAAATAAGCAGATGAAGTGGAAATGCTTCTTGAGCTCCACTCAATCTGTGTTCCCTCCCACGGGTGATGGATGCTATCTGCAGAGCATGTGTTCTTACAGACCTTTTCCAAGGGATTTTCACGCATGTAGGCGTACATTTAGAAATAGAGTTTATTTCTAATATACTATACTAATATACTAGATATGCTATTCTAACATGCTATTCTCATCTACTAGAAATACAGACTTTTGAATAGCGTTTTTTTTCCAAATACTTTTTATTTATTTTAGAGCAGGGAGAGGGGCATAGGGAAAGAGACAGAATTTTTTTAAAAGATTTTATTTGCTTATTCATTTTTGTGAGAGAGAGAGAGAGAAGGCACACATGAGTGGAGAAAGGGGTAGAGAAGGAGAGGGAGAAGGAGACTCCCCGCTGAGCAAAGAGCCCGATGCAGGACTCTGGGATCATGATCTGTGGCAAAAGCAGATGCTTAACTGACTGAGCCCAACCCAGGCACCCAGGAGCGAGAGAATCTTAAGTGGACTCCACAACCAATGTGGAGCCTGACACAGGGGTCGATCCCACGACCCTGAGATCATGACCTCAGCTGAAACCAAGAGTTGGACCCTTAACCAACTGAACCACCTAGGTGCCCCGGCATAGGATTTCTAAAGTGAGAATGCTGTATAGTTTATATAACTATCTGCTTATAGAAATTTGGGGAGGTTTTTTCATTTTTTTTCTATATAAACCATGCTGTAATTACAGTGTCCCTTTTTTTTAATCTGTATGTAAGACTGGTGGGTGTCCTTGTCCCCATCAGGGCCAGATGGCCAAGTATCCTTCTCTTCATCCTGGGAACAGCAAGAGTCCACCACTTGCTATGCATATTTGCCCAGTGAGGCTCATGCGGGTGGCCAACAGCATCTGATGTCCTCTCCAGATCATGTCTACTTCTACAAATATAGCTGATGAATCATTTAAAAGATTGGTATTGTTGAATGGCATTCCCAGCCTAACTATTTAGGCTTCAGGCCATTTAGCCTGAAGATGATCATAGAGATAATATATATAGACATCGCATTCCCGTGTGGTGACTGCTGTAAGAAATGATCACGAACCTGGTGAATTAACCAACAGAAACTTACTCTCTCACAGTTATGAAGGTCAGAGTCTAAAGTCAAGATTTCCACAGAGCTATGCCGTCTCTAGAGGTTCTAGAAGAGAACCCCTCCTAGCTTTTTCCAGCTTCTGGTGCCTCCACATGTTCCTTGGCTCCATTCTCTGCTTCTGCCTTCATGTGGCTTTCTCCTCTCCATGTGTCCATGTCTTCTCATGTGCCTTTCATAAGGACGCTTCTCATTAGATTTAGGATCCACCCAACTAATCTAGGCTGACATCATCTCAAGACCCTTAAGTACATCTGCAAAGACTTTTTTTCCAAATAAAGGAATTCACAGGTTCTGGGGGCTAAGTCATGGACATATCTTTTGGGGCCACCATTCAACCCACTACAGGGATCATTGGCTCAGTCTTCCACTTCACAGATGAGAGCACCCTTTCCTGCCAGAGGTTGATAAATGCTATGGAGAAAAATAAAGCAGAAGAGAGACACAGGGAGGTGCCAGGCTAAGGGTGGGTTTCCTCTTTCAAATAGGGTGGTCAGGGAAGGCCTCTCTGATAACATGACATTGACCAAAGAACAGCAGAAGTGAGGATGTGAGTCATACACGTGTCTGGGGGGAAATCCTTCCAAGTGGAGGGCACGGCAAGTGCAGATCTGGCCTGTGTGTTCCCTTAGCATGTTGTTCCTACTGTTGTAATAATTTACCACATTCCGTTTCCTTTAACCATTTACATATTGGTCTCCAGGATTAGACTGTGGGTTCTTTGAAGACAAAAACTCTTTCGCCTTGTAGGATCCCCAGCACCTAGCTTAGTGCATAACTCATGATACATGGTCAGTACATATTTGACTAGAAAGCAAATGAATGACAGAAAGCATAAAGAGATGCATGACTTAAATGGTTTGCCTGAGGTCACACAGCTGGTTAGGGCAATGCCAAACCTAGAACACCAGAGCTCCAGTTCTCATGAGAAAGCAAGGTTGTGTATTTCAATGGAAGCACATTATTCTAGCTGATTTCCCTTAAAGAATCAATTGTCTCAATATGTATTGAGACACACAGAGTAGATGTAACTATATGATGGGCCAGAGCCACAAGCCTCCACAAGTTATTGGCCTTATTGAGTAAGAATATTCCCGCTGCTCTAACTCCAGGAAACGTTTCATAAATGGCTAGTTATGAGGCCTAGAAAGAAGAATGGACAAAAATCAATAGATTAGGTGTCTCTCGGAAGCCAATCAGATTGCAATGAATAACCACCCAAGAAACAAGTGGCTTTGGGAGGAGGTAGGGGATAGAATGGTGCACAGTGCTGGCCAGTTGGGTCAGCTGATTATCAGCAGGGATAGTGGTAGTTAAGAGTGAGCCCTGTACTGGCTTGGAGGCTGGGAGTCAGGGCCACCGCGGATGGGGTCAGGTGAGCTCAGGTCAGCAGGGCCTAGAAAGTAAGTGCAAGTCATACAGGAAAGGTTTCATGAGGTCCAAGGCCAGGAAAGGGAAGAAGCCCGAGAACATAGGTAGAAAGGTTGATTAAACAGAGCACAGGTCAAAGCATTTGCAGGACCTTGGATAGCTCCACAGGAAGCTGGGCTGAGGGGCTTTGGATGACGGCACTTTCAGCCTCCAAGTCCCAAGGGTGAACATTTGGAGCCACCTCTCAGAGCGAAATGTGAGATTTAAAAGACCTTGTCCAATCATGGTGGACCTAATGTATTCATTTTGAAGAACAGAAGGGCTACTACTCTCCTAGCACATTTTCCAAAAGTAGTGGCTTTTTCAGCATGTTCAAGATGTTGTGTTGACATGACTGATGGTTGTGAAAATCACAATGAAGCACCCGAGAAATCAGTGGTCAAAGGAGGGGCCTAAACCAAGTTCCAGATCTCCCATACCCAATGGCATAGACCCCACCACTGGCCTGGCCTGCCTGCTCCAGTTATTGGACCCTGGCTATGTCTTGAGCAAGGGGTAATCTTCACCTATGCAGGAATCCCCGGGCATCCTCAAGCCATGCTAATGCACCTGTGATATGTCACAATCAGGCCAGGTCAGTGGGGTGCTTCCCTACCAACATAAAAACACTGGTGGCATCTCTTGTGACTAAAAACTTTATCCCCTGTGAGGAAGAGAAGCCAGAGTGCTGGAATCAGACAGATCTGAATCTAAGTCCTGTCTCTGGTTCTTACTAATTCTGCAGCCCTGGGCCAGTTACATTGCCTCCCTGTGCCTTGGTTTCCTCATCTGTGAAATGAAGAACTAACCCCTACTTCAAAGAGCTACAGTGAGTAGTATATGAGAGACCTTGTAAATAGTTCCTGGCAGATAGTAAGCACTCAACAATTGTTAACTCCTTATCTTCCTTCCCATAGGAGTAAATATCAAGATTTTGAGGGAGAAAAGGCCTGGCTTTTAGATTTTGTCGTAAGCTTTCTTCTTCTTCTTCTTCTTCTTCTTCTTCTTCTTCTTCTTCTTCTTCTTCTTCTTCTNGTAAGCTTTCTTCTTCTTCTTCTTCTTTTTTTCTGTTTTTTTAATGATTTTATTTTTGATTTTTAAAATTTGAATTCTAAGTTCTCTAAGTGAAATGGACCATGTTTTCTCCCTTGCCATTGGCAAAAGTAGAATCGCAGAGCTGAGAAAACTTCAGCAATCACCAATCACTTGATCAGTAATCAGCAATCAGCAATCACTTTTATTTTAAAGATTTACTTGTTTATTTGAGAGAGAGAATGCATGCGCAGGGGAATGGGCAGAGGGAGAGAGAGTCTCAGGCTGATTCCACATTGAGCACAGAGCCTAACACAGGGCTTGATCTCACGACCCCGAGATCACAACTTGAGCCAAAACCAAAAGTCAGATGCCCAACTGACCACTCCATCCAGGTGCCTCTCAATACCTTTATTTTAATGAATAAAATGGGTCAATGGGGTGCTAGAGGTGATGGGGTCTTCTGTTTTGCCACTCCTTTAGCTTCAAGTAATCAAAATCCAACTCAGACAAAGTTAAATAAAAGTGAAATGTTTGGGGACGCCTGCGTGACTCAGATGTTAAGCCTCTGCCTTCAGCTCAGGTCATGATCCTAGAGTCCTGGGATCTAGTCCCACATTGGGCTCCCTGCTCAGTGGGGAGCCTACTTCCCCCTCGGACCCTCCCCCTTCTCATGCTCTCTCTCTTTCGCTCTTTCTCTCTTAAATAAATAAATAAAATCTTTTTTTAAAAAAAGTGACATATTTGGGGTATCAGACACTGCTGGACCTCATGTAGGGTTGAGGGCAGGGGATGGGGGGCAGGGTTGGGGCGACTGGGGAGAGAATACCACCTCCATCCACTCTTCATCAAGTCACCCAGCCAGTTAACGGGTAAACACCACAGCATTCTGGTTCCTAATCCAGTACTTTTTTTCTCCTCCAGCAGCTCACATTCCTAGACCCATTGTTAGACATTATTTACCAGGTGGTGGGAATGATTTGTGCTATTTCAATCCCTTAGGAGATGTGGGGCCCACATCTCACATTTGAAGACCAGTCAACCAGAATTTGTGGTGAGATCAGCCTGTAGCCATGGTCAAGATTATAGTCTGGGGCTCCATAGTACTCACCATGAGCACCTGGCTAACCTACCCCACACATCCATAGGTGTTCTGGGGGCGGTATTGTTCTCAATATTCCGGCAATGATGTCAACACTAAGCTGTATCTCTGGTCAGGAATTCCTGAGCCCCAAAAGAGACACACTAAACAGGCACTCTATACACTTGCACTGATAGGAAAATGTCCTTATCTGTCGAATCCAGCTGTGCCTCTCTAAAAACACACAGCAGATCGGTTCTGTAAAGAGGCTTTTCGTGCATCTGGTGCTATTTCACAGTTTATGGACCTTCTAGCATGGTCACTCCAATCTCCTGGTCCCATTGAAACAGCCAAACAAACCTCAGCACTAGCTGATTTTGACTTGTGGCCAATCCACAAGGAGCTCTTAGATGGCTGGTGTCAATGAATGTTAGAGTTGGAAGGAGCCATGGAGATTGTCCAGTCTTTCTTCCATTTTATAAATGAGGAAGTTGAGTCACAGAGAGAACCATGTTATTTCAGGGCAGAGGTCTTCAACATTTGTACAGCAAAGACTGAGCCTGGCCATGACCAGGTAAGTGCCGGCCTAGGGGCAGAGTGGCTACCATGAACAGAACACCTGGGCTTTCCATGAACTCCCTCCATGGCCATTCAAGTGCTAGGGGATGCTGGACCTAAAGTCCTTCTGTCTCACATGGACCAGCAGTGGGAGAGTTGGCTGGCCTTGACGGAAGTCCGAGCAGAGTCCTAGCAGAGTCCTGGGGTGCCCAGATCCTCTGGGGCAACCCCCACCACCCCCTAGAACAAACTGTTGGAGCACTTGAGAGACCTGTCTTGGCCAGCTGTTCCTTTTCTATCTGAAGAGCTGAAATTCTAATAGGGATGATTTATGAGTTTCTGAGCGAGGGGAATAGGAGCGGCACTTTCCCCTGACACAGAGCCTGGTCCCGCGGGTGCCGGGATGAGTAATGTTCTCCTGTAGGCCAAAGGGCTCTTGTCTGAGTCAAGAGATGATTTAACTCCTCAGGGAGCCAGCATTCCCTCCAATAACTCACCCTCCTTGAGAAAGGGAGTGGAGTCCCCCTGTCGTGTCGGCGTCTGTGCCCACTCAGGGCAGGAGACGCCTCATGAGCAATCAGTGAGGACACCCCACAGTTATCACCCTTCAGAGCAAGGCAGGGGTCGGCAGGCACGCACAGGGCGTGGATACGTGTGCTGATGCCTGGGCCAGTGGCTGATCCAGAGCGCAGAAGGCAGACACCTAGGGGAAAAAGAAGCAGGCTTAGACTGGCTGATTCTCGGGGCCAGGCAAGACCAGCTGTAAAGGACACAAGAGGATTTGAACTCTGGATAAAAGAACTTCCAGATAATCAGACTGGCACCCCACCCCCTATAAAGAATAAACTGTCTTTCGAGGCAGTTTGACAAGGTTGCAGGTACGCAGGAATCCTGCGAATTGCTGGTAGAATGTAAAATCGCACAATCACTATGGAGAACAGTATGATGGGTCTTCGAAAACGTCAGACTACCATTTGGCCGAGAAATTCTACTTCTAGGTATATGCATAAAACAACTGAAAGCACAGATCTGAACAGATACTTGTATACCATGTTCACATGAGCCAAAAGGTAGAAACAACTCAAGTGTCTATGAACAGATGAATGGGCAAAGTGCGGTCTGTTCATACAGTAGTAGAGTATTCAGCCTTAAAAAGGAAGGAATTTGTGACACAGGCGACAACAGGAAGGTGCCTTGAGGAAACTGGTGCTAAGTGACACCTCCAGTCACAAAAGGACAAATCCTTTTATGATTCCACTTCTAGGAGGTACCCAGAGACGTCAAGTTCATAGAAGCCTAAAGCAGCATGGGCGTGGCCAGGGGCTCTGTGAGGACGGGAGAGTGGGGAGTTCATGTCCAATGGGGATGGGCTTTCAGTTTGTGCTGCTGAAGAAGGTTCTAGAGACAAACGGTAGTGATGGTTGCGCAGGAATGAGAACGTCCCTAATGCCACTGAACTGTACACTTTAAAACGACTAAAATGGTAAGTTTCAGGTTATGTATACTTTACCAGAATAAGACCAAAAAAAGGAAAAAAGGAAGCTCAATCATCACAAGAGAAGGGACTCAGATTTCTTAAGGACCCAGATGACTCTGAAACTAACAAGTTTCTTTTGATCACTGGGGAGACATACCGTAAACTTGAGAGAAAAATGGGAAGACAAATTCTGGATTGTATTCAGTGCTGGTCCCCTTGCCAGAGATGATGGCACCCAGGGCACGGGTTGCAGGGTCTTTGAAAAATAGATGCAAAATTTATATCAACCCCAACAATCTGCTTCCTAAACCCCTCTCCAGCAAAGCGTCTCCCCACGATAACTTTTCTGTAGTGTGAATAATAATTACTAAAATACTCATGGCTGATATTTATCTGGTATGCACTCTGTGCCAGTCACTGTGCTAAGCACACTGTACGCACCATTCCTTTAAAACTCACAACGAACCTAGGAGAAGGTACTGTTACAGACGAGGAAAACAGAGACTCAATGCACTTAACCACCTTCTGCTGGAGATTTCTCCAGAGCTCACTCTCCCACTCAGCATGCTGAGCATGCCGAGGGGCTGGACAGGTGGGGGTGCAGCTGGTGGGAAGGAGACATTTGAACTGGGACTTGGAGGAAAATGAGGCTCTAGCTGTGAATCCAGGTGTTGGACTTGACTTCCATAAGCCTCAGGCTCTTGTCTGTAAATTGAGGATGATTATCACACCTGCCGGCATGGGTTTGCCAGGAGGCGGAAAGGAGGTGACTATGAAGTGCTTAGCTCGGTGGCTGGCCCGCTGGGGCTGGGTGGAGAAAGTGCTGATAAACATCAGCTCTCCTGGTTAGTATCCACCTCTCCCTCCTCTGAACTCTCAGAGCGCTCTCACCTTCACCCCTCTTGGTGCACTTAGCAATTGCTACCACGCATTAGCTAGAACACTTTAACTCACTCCAGTGACCTCCCCACTCCCCACAAATTCTACGCTATGGGAGGGCAGAGGTCGTATTTTGCTCTTCCCTGGGTCTCCAGCAGCCGCGTAGGAAGTGCACAGTCAGTGTCTGAGTGAATGGCGACATAATAAATGGATGCATGATGCTCTCTGACCAAAAGAAAGAAAACACAAAACCCTCACAGGGCTATAATCAGAGCCCCAGCCAGCCTGCTAATGAGGAAGGCCAGAGCACTGTCCCGCCCCATCCTTGGCGCAGACAGCCAGACGGCCAGCTGGGGCAGGGCTGATCTCACCAAGGATAAGAGGGAGCAGGGGGCTTTGCAGAGGGGACAGTCCTGGGTCCCGCAGTGCTGACCTCCAGGCAGACTGTCCCCGAGGAAGTGATGGGCCTGGGCCTGGAGGCCTCGGGGTGCAGCTCCGAAGCACAACGTGAGCTGAAAAAGTGAAAAAATGAGAGTGGGAAATGGGAGTCAAGGAGCCAAGGGAAATGGCCGATCTGTTAACAGGCTGTTTTTGCTTTTGTCTCTGGAGAAGGAAGAGGATGGAGAGCAAAAAGAGGAGAGTCGCAGGCCGGCTTCCTGCCCTGCCCGGCCAGGGCGGGAGAGGGCCAGAGAACGGCTGATAGCAGTGGAAACGGGGAGACAAGATAAAGGGGAGGCCGGCCCCAGGCAGCAGACCCCCGGAGCCGGGGAGGAGCGCCGGAGGGCCGACGAGGAAGATGGTGCGGAAGCCCGGAGGAAGTGCTAGCAGGGAGAGAAGAAAGGCCTCTCTCGGAGACCCAGAGGGGACTGGCCGCAGAGGTCACACCGGCCTGGGGCCTTGGCGTCTGAGAGCTGAGCTGTGGCTCGGGCCCAGGCCAAGCCCCACACTCTCCAGCAAGTTCCTCACACCCCGAGGGTCTGTCTCCTCTGCGGGAGACATGGGGGCTGTGGAGGGTGGGTGGTTAGAAACCTAGCTTCCCACACCTGTGTGGGCTAAGAGCTGAGAGGCGGCTTCGGGCCAACCGAGATGCTCAGGTAATGGGCCTTTTCCTCTCCTTCCCTGAGAGTGGCTTCAGGGATGGTCGTCTCTAGCACCTCTTCTGGCTCCTGATGGGGGAGGCCGTGATGCGGAAAGAAGCCACCTTGCTGTGCGAACCCTTCTGCTTGAGTTCACACAGGCTCTGTCTCCCCTATGAAACCTGCCTTCAAAACTCCAGACATAGTCCATTCTTCCCTAGAATCGTTGGTCTTTGCACCACACCCCGGTCTTCATCAGCTCAGGCATTCATTCAGCCGGTATTTGCTGCATACCTTCTGAGGGCCAGCCCCAGGCTGAGACCTGGGGACACAGCAGAGAGTGACCTGCCCCTGCCTTGAGGGGGCTTGCGATCTAGAGGTGGAGACAAGAGCAAATGATAGTGACAAAGCCCACTAAGTGTTGTTCAAAGCTCTGTAGAAGATAAAAATTGGGGATGGGGGTGCGCCCTCAAGGCAGACTATGACATTTCCTCCTCTAGGCCACCTACTTGTTGGGTGAGTCTTGATTTCCCAGGCAAATGGGCAGGCCAAAGGTGAAAGGTGAAGGACAGACAGAAGGGAGAAAGGAGAAAGGGGATGAACCGGACATTGTATGCTAAGGTGCTGGTAAAGCCCCGATAACTCTCTAAACTCTCTCATTTATCTGGGAAGGGAGGGGGCACTTCAATGTATGCAAGAATTTTCAAAGAAACCCAGTTAGACCATCTTACCTCCTGAAAACCACACACTGAGACCCTCAAAGCTCAGGGAGCCTCAGTGTTGGGTTGAGCACAGAGACACCCAAGAAATGCTGCTTTGAATCAAAGGAACCAAAGGAATACATGTACCACAAATGAAACCACAAAAAAAGAAAAAAGTGACAGGTGTGGAAGAACTGCCAAGTGGGTAGCTTGTCTTCTGTTCTATCTCCCCTTCCTCTTGTGCCCTCTCTCCCCTCAGGACTTACAGTCACCATCTGCACTCTTAGAAGACAGCATTTAAGTTACTCATCCCCACTAAGGTGTTGATGACATTGTGTGTTGGCCCACACGGAAGTACTTGCCCCTTAAAATGGGACAAATGGAATTTGGTGGAATTTCACCCAGTCGTTGGAGGACAGATTTGAGACAGAGAGGAGCCCTTCAAATCCCCTGGGTTGAGAGGATTCACTTGACTTACAGCAGCCCTTGCAAACACCATTCCCCATCCACACAGCCCACTACTCCTGCCCCCTCTCCTCCTCAGCCTTCAAACTTTGGACCTACCAAAGGAGAGGCCTGTCAGGAAAAAGAATGCAGAAACCATGTCAGTCAGGCAAGAGCACCCCTACCCTGGCCTCCTGGTCCCCTTCATCCTAGGCTCTGGGCCAAGGTACCCAAGGATGGCAGTGCCCATGAGAACCCAGCAAGCCCCTCAAGAGTGAAGATCACATGGTAAACACAGCAACAAAGCAGTCCCTGACCCTATTCTCTACGCCTCTTTTCATCCCAGGAATACGTGCTCAGGAGACAGAGCCAAGTGCTTTGTTTGCTGTCCCTCAATGTTGGGGAAAGGTCTGGATGTGGACTCAAAGACCTAGGTTTGACTTTGGGCTCTCCAGCTTCCCTACCAGAACATCTGAGTGGAGTTCCTCCCTGGTGTGCCTCACAGGTCTGGCGAGAACCCAGCAAATGGGACAGTATTCCCACGTGGACCCCCGACCTTTAGGGTATCAGCCTGGGGGAGGGGCGTGGGGAGATGGGTACAGTTTCAATCGTGGTGCTAAGCAGGTCCTCCATGAGCCTTGGTGAGGGGACTGGCCTCTGGGTGGCCCGAGAGCTCTGCAACGTCCAGAGTGTCATCTGACAGGCCTGGCACCCCACGCTCTTGCAGGGAGCAGGACCTGCTTACAGGGTTTGTGTGTGTCCAGTCAGCTGCAGGGGCCAAGGTAAAAACTACCTTCACCTAGAGCTTGCCAACCATATTCCAAATCCCATTTTCTTAGGAGCACTTCAACACAGATCCTTTACATATAAATTTTGACTCCATGGAGGACAGAAGTCTCCAAATGCTTACTGTAGGCATTAAGTTTCTGTTTAAAGTCCAGGCAAGAACTTGAGGCCCTGTGGGCTCATTTCATCCCCAGCAGCCCAAGCCGGGTGGCCTCCCTGGCAGGAGCCGACCTCCTCTCTGCCCCAGTTCTCCAACGAGGGGCCCAGGAGAGCGACCTCTCACCCCCCTCAGTGGCTCCTCTCCTCCGCCTGTTCACCAACTTCCCACACGAGGCTTCGTGCAAAGCCTACAAACAGCTGGACTAGTAACAACCATTTAATCTGCTCATACCATGTGGCAGACACCCAGCTAAGTCCCTTAATTCCTGCAGTTCCAGCCTCAGGACAATCCCTGCAGCAGCATCCGTACTGTACCTGCTTCGCGGATGAGGAGACTGAGTCTTGGAAAAGTTAAGTCATCTGCCCAAGCAGACTGCAGCAGGGCCCACCCCATCCCAGAGCTCACCATTTTCTCTCTTAACCGGATTTACAACAACCAAGCATGCAACACACACACGCACACACACACACACACTCCTGTGCTCAGGCCTCAGAGTGTGAACAAAGAGACTCAGAGAAGGACTGAGCACAGGAGGGACAGCACAGACCATATTTTTAAGACTTTCCTTAGGAGTTGGCACAATTTGGGGCAACAGTTGCTGGGGATGAGGAGGGTAGGTACAGTGCAGATGAAAACGGGTCTTGAATGTTCTATCTGCTCTCAGACTGGACCTTCCCAGCTGGCTGCCCTTCGGTTTAATCCTGCAGATATTTACCGAGATTCCTACTAAGAACAGCTCCGTGGGGCCTTTAGGGGTTGCAGGAGGTTCAGAGAAGAGCCGCGGCTCCTCCCCACCCAGAGCTCATCAGAGGGGTTCGCTGCCCAAAGCACGGAGGGACAGAAGCGGCCCCGCAGCATCGGGCCACCCTCCTCAGCATTTCAGCCTTGAGGGAGGCCAGCGGGGTCGAGAGGCAGGGACAGAGAGAAAGGCCAGGAATTGTGGCTGGGAACCCACCCCACCGTGGCGCCCTCGGCGGCCCCATTGGAAGGAGGAAAGGGGTGAATTCTCGTGAGAATTCTGATAAATGGGCTCCTCCACCCCTCCCCCTCCCCCAATTAAAGCGAAGCTCTGCGAGCGCCGCGCTGCAGAAACCACTTCCAAGCCAGGCATGACATCAACATTTCAGTGATAAGGGGTGGACAATGGGGTGTTAGACTAATAGAAAAACACCGCTGGATAAGGCCGGCTCCTGATACCCAGGCTGATGGGAAATACCATTGTCTGTCCGCTGTCAGCTGAGTCCCGGGGCGACAGGGATTCCAGCGGCCACAGGCAGCGGCGGGGAGGGCGGCCCGCGGGAGCGGGGAGGGGCGCGGCGCGGGGGGCGGGG
>LNAC01000594.1:944852-963157 GCA_002007465.1 Ailurus styani
CCCCGGGCAGCCTCGGGTTCGCAGACGCTCGCAACTCCGCGGCAGGACCTGCAGTTCACCCGCCTAGGGCCCGCCGCCGCCGGAGAAACACCCACCCGAGGGCGCGGTGGGCATAGAAGGCGGCCCCCCACTTCTCTCCCGGCGGCGGGACTGTGTTGCTTGACTTCATTGTTCAGAGGTGTATTTGCTTCATCGGGTCTCAGAATTGTTTTTTATTTTATCAAAGTAATACGCATACAGAGTTTTTATATTTTAAGTCAATCAGTAATAGAAGGATGTTTAACAGTACCCAAACTGGTTTCCTGCGGTCTGCTCCCCGGTCTGCTCCCCATCCCGTCCCTGTGCTCTGTTTCGCTCCCCAGAGGCAACCAAACCCCTGTCCACCCCCAGGGCTGCTTCTGGCATTTCCCTGTTTCTTTTCTTTTCTTTTCTTTTCTTTTCTTTTCTTTTTTAAAGATTTTATTTATTTATTTCACAGAAGGAGAGAGATCACAAGGAGGGAGAGAGGCAGGCAGAGAGAGAAAGAGGGGGAAGCAGGCTCCCTGCTGAGCAGGAAGCCCGATGATGGCCTCCATCCCAGGACCCTGAGATCATGACCTGAGCCGAAAGCAGAGGCTTTAACCCACTGAGCCACCCAGGCGCCCTTTTTTGCCTGTTTGTGAATAATGTTCTCATGCTGCTGTTTTTATTGATCAATTTTAGACATCAGCTAAGGGCTTTTTCATATGGCAGATGAGAACTTAGCACCTTTGCACTACTCTCCCATTTAACTTTCTCTCTCATCCTTCCGTAGTTGTATAGTATTATTATATTTGAGTAAAATAATTATCAGCGATTATTCTGACAATAAAAATATTGCTGTAACCCTGTTTCCTAGAGCCTGTTTCCCCTACTTCATTAAGGTCCTCCTTTGTCTTGCTGGAACATTTCCTTCAGTACCTTCCTCAGAGAGGGCACATTTTTTTATTTGGTAAGATATTAAAATCTAGACTGGAAGTCATTTTTTCATAGTACTTTAAAGAGATTGCTCCCTTGTCAGACTTCTCAAGACACACGTTCCTCTTCCTGAGACTTTGTATGAGACCTTGTCTTGTTTCGTCACTGGAGGCTCTTAGGAAATTCTCTCTATACCTGTTGTTGTAATGTTCCATGGTGATATTTCTTAATGTGTCTTTTCATTCATTGTCTTGGATAATCAATCAGTAGGCTGGTTTGTTTGTTTGTTTGTTTGTTTGTTTTAAGATTTTATTTATTTATTTGACAGAGAGAGCACGAGAGAGCACAAGCAGGGAGAGCGGCCCAGGGAGAAACAGGCCCAATCGGGGCACCATCCCAGGTCCCTGGGATCATGACCTGAGTCAAAGGCAGCCGCTTAACTAACAAAGACACCCAAGCCGCCCAATGGGCTCTTAATCTGGAAACTCACCACCTTTAATTTTGGGGGAAATTCACCTATTATTTCTTGGCTAATTTCTCCTCTTGTGCATCCTCTCTATTCCTTCTTTCTAGGACTTCTGTTAATTGGATATTGGATATCCTAAATTGTTAATCTAAATGTCTCATCTGCTTCCCTCTATTTCTTTGTCATTTTGTTCTATTTTTGGAGAGATTGTTTTTCAACTTTATCTTCATAGCCTCCTATAAAATCCTTTTTTTCTTCTGTATTTTAATTTCTAATAGATCTTTTTTGTTTTCTGATTCCTGCTTTTTCATAGCTTCTAGTCTTATTTCACTAAGGCAACATCTTATCATCTAAAATATATCAATTATAATTTTTTTTCAAGTTTTCTTCAGCTCCTCACGTTGTTTGTTACTTTCAGCTTTGTTTTATCTGTTTGTCTTAGTCTCTGTTTTTGAGGTTGGAGACTTTCCTCAGATGTGTGGTGATCTTTGGCTGTGTCACTAAAGGGTCACTGGAAGTTCTGAGTGCCTAGGCGCTTTTGCCCTGTGGGGCTTCAACCTGATGACTGGGGGAGAACTTGGTCGTTTTCTTGGACGAGTCAATTTCTCCAGCTTCTGTCTTGGGACCTACATGACGATCCTGCTTTATGGGGTTGAGGCAGAGGAAGGCATTTGTGTGTCTCTGGTGGCTCAGTCTGTCAACTTCTTATCCTCATGGTCAGGGCTATTGCTCAGTCCCACCCTCCACTCTGCCAGATGCCCCTGAGTCAGTGGCCTCCCCAGTCCAGTTTCCACCAGAAAACACATTATTTAGCACCTGACATACCATTTAGTACATGCCAAGTCCTAGGGTTATGCCCAAGATCTTATGGAATACCTTCTTTTGGCAGAGAAAGAACTCAGAGAGGAATGACTTGCCTTGGACCTCACAGGAGGTGGGAGCAGCGCTGGGCCAGGGTGAGCCCAGTCCATGACCTTGGCCTTACCACCAGAGAACACAGCTGGTGGGGAGAGTGCCTGGTCTCCTTTTGTCCTTCCATCTCTCTGTGTATTGCTTTCTATTCCTTCCTCTATTTCTCTTTCCCCCGCCACTGACACATGACAATAGGGTAAAGACATCTAGTATGAACTGCATAAAGGAGAGACTTGGATATTCTACTCATTTTTTTTAAGTGATGAAAAAGAAGAAAATTTTTACAAAAATGAATCTATAAATTAATTGGTCCTCAATTTTATATATTTGGCTCTCATATACCCCCATGCTTTCATATGCAGATACTTAGGAATTCCTTTTCGTGTGCCTATCGGGGACCTTTGTATGGCATTTCTTGAAAGAGCTTTGAGTTTCTCATGGTGGTGCAGCCCGGCTGCAGATTGCTCTGGGCCCGGTCGCCATCTTTGTCAGCTCGGCGGCGCACGTTTACCGCAGTTATCTGTATCATGTTAGCGTCTTTTCCTTCATTATGTTACTTGACGAGATGGAAAACAAAAATGAAAGTGCGATACTAGTGATAAAAAGGGTTAGGTCCCAGGAACTCCATTCAGCTGAGGCAAGAAGCTTGTCAGAGTGGCTAGCCAGTCTTCGGCTTTGAGCTGAAGCGTGCTGAATTAGCCTGGCTGGTGGTGTTCAGTTTTGTAGGAAAACAGCACAGTTAGAAAACAAGGTGTTATTGAAGAGTTCGTAATCTTTTTTGGATCTCGGGACATAGAATCCCTTTAGAATATATAAATCTATTGCTTTGTTTGGCACATCCGAAATGATCTGTAGTTTGTTTCTTATTTGGAGAGAGAAAGCGGATAAGACAGTGGGATTGTCCGAGCCTCCTCAGTCTCTGAAAGTACTCCCAGGATCAGTGTCCCTGCTTGTGTCCACAGCTGGGCCCATACGGGCCCCCTGAGAAAGTACTCGCAGGTTTGGAAAGCTCATATGCTCCCCCCACGGCGTGTGTGTCAGGGTCGTCCACTCCTTGTCCCTGGATGGTTTGCTTCCTTCCCAATATGACTCTTAGTGCTATTTCAGGACAGGGGGCTCTCCCGCTGAGACCACTGCCTGCCTGGATAACCCACACTCCGGTGACTGACCCAGTACCTCTCACCCTCCATGTAAGCACCCAGGGAATCCATGTACATGGAGGCCCAGCCAGGAAAGTCAGCCTGGCTTCTTCCTACACCTTGCCCCATTCCTACACCCTCCACAATGTCCTGACCATGTTCTTCAAGCCATTAAGCCAAAGGCCTGTGAGCCATCCTCAACTCCTTCCAGTCTCATAGCCAAACTTTTGCCACATTCTTTCTCAATTTTATTAAAGCCTCCCTCAACATCCCCACAGCTATAGCCCTAGGTCTCATCTGGGCTATTTCTCTTAGCCCCAGGTGGTCTTCAGCCCCAACCTGTCCCTTCCCCAGTCCATCCTTCACAGTGCTGCCTGAGTGATCTTTCCAGAATGCCACACTGATCACCTCAGTTCTTAATTAAAATGTTTCAGGATGGGCACCTGGGTGGCTCAGTCAGTTAGGCATCTGCCCTCAGCTCAGGTCATGATCCCAGGGTTCCAGGATTGAGCCCCTTATCAGGCTCCCTGCTCAGCGGGGAGTCTGCTTCTCCCTCTGCCCCTCCCCCTGCTCCTGCTCTCTCTCAATTAAGTAAATAAAATCTTTTTTAAAAATCCTGTCAGGACCTCCTTATTGTCAGGGTCCAGACTCCAGAGCATTTACCCCCTACCTGCTTCTCCAACGTTTTTTCCACTTCCTCCCCATAAAGCCCCACTGGAAGCCACAGGACTCCACTCGAGTCTCCAGACTTTTGCCCATGGTACTCCTTGGCTTGGAATGGCTTCACCCCTTGGTGATGATCACATCTTTAAATGTCATAGTCCCCCTGTTGCTATTCCTTATCCCTTCCCCAGGAAGAATACATCACTCCTTCCTCTGCTTCTACAACTCTTGAAAGTATCTACTCTCCCTTGAAACCACCCCATGTTATAATGCTCACATTGTTTCCTTTCTTCCCGATAATCTTCTCAAGGCAACACCGTGTCTTCAGTCTATCTTTGGAGCCCAACCTAGCCTTGGCATATAGCTGGCACCTAATAAAATGCCTGTTGAGTTTCTTTCATGAAACTGAAAATATGTAGCCCCTGACCATGTATGGTTTATCTAAAAAGTGGTTAGAGAACTGTTTATATGGAATTGACGATATGTCTTCAAATACAAAGACAAAGATATTTCATTTAAAATAATTTGTTAGCAGCCAGAGTGAGTGGCCACTCCATGCATCTCACTGAACATCTGTAGAACTGAAGGGATTCTCCCAACCAGACAAAGGACACCCTCTTTTCTACCATCTGGATTCCCAACACTTCAATCATTCTAGATTGATTGATCTAGAATCAGTCAATGTGAGGCAAGAATGTGAGGCAAAATCACTGACATAGAAATGGATGGGAATTTGCATTGCTTCTCTGATTGATCCAGAAATTCTGGGTAGTAAGAACAGCTAAAAGTTCCTCAGTGTCTTCTGTATACCAAGCATAATATCTAATAATAACCCTATTGTGATTATAGATCCCTCTTTTTTTATAAGAAATAGATTAAAATATGGTTCTCACATCTAAGCATTTTATATCCAAATGAATTTAAATAGATTGAAGGTAGACTTCTTCAGTGAAGCCTCCTCCCAATGCCCTGACTAGATTAGGTACCCCTGCTCCCTGCTCTATACCACTGTGGACTGCCTTGTAATTACTTCTTTAACATCTGTCTTCTCTACAAGGCACAAACTCTATGAGGGCTCAGGTTATGTTGTTACGGTCACTAGGATAACCTTGACAGGTGACATAGTGCCTGGCAAATAAAATGGGTGGTTGAAGAGTGGGAGAGATAGATGCTGTCATGGTGTCTGGCCTAGTGTCTACTCATTGTCAATCTTTACTCATTTTGGCATGATTTTCTTGGCTCTGCTGCCTACCCTGGCCTGCTTCCCATGTATACTGAGACTTTATCTTCCTGGTCCATTCAGTGTTCTCAATCTCCCCATCTCTGCCTCAGCTCTCCATGTCAATGGCTGAGGCTAACTTCATCACTGTCTTCCAGGCATTTTGCTGATCTATGACTCCAAGCTCCTAAGCATTTTTGGCTTTCCCCAAGTGCCCAAGTTTTGAGTTAACCTCTGAGAGCATGGAATACAGGACTATATCACACCAAATTGCTACTGTTCTCCTATAATCTGCCTGTGATTCTTTCTACTGCTAAGTGAGGTTCGGAATAGGTTACTCTCACTAATGATCCAGTCATGACATTACTCATGACTCTTGGGTGTGAATAAAAAACCCAATTCAAACCAGCCTAACTGGGAAAAGAGGGAATCGATTCAACCTATAATTGGTGAGTCTGAGCTGTAATGACTGCAGGCAAGACCAAAATGTCAATGCCACCAAGCTCTGTTTGTCTCTCTCTCCATACCCAGCCTTTGCTCTCCTCATACACTCGTCTTGATTCTTACAAAAGGGTCTCGACATGATAATAAATATGCTATGGGAACCCCTGGGTGTCCTCATGTCCTCACAGCTGATGATCCGAAAGGAAGAAACATTTTTTTGGAGTCCACGTGTCAAATCTCATGGAAGGATTCTGACTGGTTCTTCTCAGGTCACATGCCCACATCTGAACCAATCACTATGGGGACTAGAGTAAACAATTAGGATTGGACTGGCCTAGGTCCTCTGACATCCCTAAGGCTTCTGTGTTTGATATCCCATTAAAGCCATATGAGGTTCATATTGTGTTTCCCCCCGTGAAAGCCTCCTGGCAGATAAAACCTGTCCCCTATGGTCATCCACACAATAAGCACCTCATGAGTACCCTCTTAGAATAAAGCACCATATTAGGCTTTGTGGGGGAAAACAAAGATTAGTCAGACCTAACCTGGCCAAAAGGGGGTTTAGAGTCAGTAAGGATTTAGTTATGCACATAAGTATCTATAGTAGAATGCAGCTGAGCCCTGAAGGCACAGACAGTGCACTCAGAGACCATAGAAGGGACATATCCAAGGGGTCACCCATGGGAGTCAGTGCGAAAGAACAATCCAATAAACACTGTGGTTAATTGGATGGTGGTTAAGGATGAGGGAGCATCAACCCTGTTTACCCAGAGCTGGTTAGATGCCTAGGCATGACTTTTGAGAGGTCCTTCCAGGCATCTGTAATGCTGTTTTCTTTTAGGTCCATCCTCCCATTCTTCCATTCACTGGTCTGTCCTGAATCACTCAGCTCATGTCAGATCCCAATTCTTCCCTTGGTAATCTACCAGGATGGCCACTTGTGCCACCATCATCACAGACATTTCTACTAGTGATTCCTGAGAGCTCTTAAGGGACCTGGAGAGTGATCGTCTTTAGGTCAGTTCGGGCTTTATTCTAAGGCATCTTCTATCAAATGCTCAGTCTCTCATCTCTGGACTCCTAACTGGTCCTCATTCTGTTGACAAGAACTATCATTCCTATCACAGCCAACCTGCTGTCTGTGAAAGCTCAGTTTCCTAGGACATCCCTTCCTTTTCATTCCAGCATGCCTCCCTCCCCAAGATTCCATCCAAAGGCTGAACCCTTTATAAGAGAGGGAAAGTGGAAGTAGCACAATGGATAGGGACAATGCTGCTTGCAGGCAGGGGCACATCTGGTTAGAAGGGAAAGTCTCAGCTTGCTAGCTGGATTGGCCTCTTGGGTTCAATCAGTCCATGATTTCAGTTTATTCAGTACATGTGTTTCACAACTGTGCATGTTCCAGAAAATGCATGTGGGTTGGGTTTTTTTTTTCCCAATACTGGTTAACATGTGAAAAGTTCATCAGAAGCATACAGTAGGTTTAAATATTTTTCTTTTTTAATGTTTCTTTGAGTGAAATAACTCTTTTCTCCCATTGAGGTGAAATTCACTTACCACTGAATTAACAATTTAAGGTGTATAATCAGTAACATTTAGTACATTCACAATGTTGTGCAGCCACAACAATCACCACTACCAAATTCTGAAACATTTTCATCATCCTAAAAGAAAACTTCATTCCCCTTAAGCAGTCACTCCCCATTCCCCCTTGCCTAAGCCCCTAGCAGCCACATACCTGCTTTCTGTCTCTATAGAATTACCTATCTGGAGATTTCTTATGAATGAAGTCATACAATATGGGGTCTTTTGTGCCTGATTTGTTTCACCTAGCATAATGTTTTCAAGGTTCATCCACCATCCATCATCATCGTAGCATGTACCAATACTTTGATTCATTTTTGTGACTGAAACATATTGTATGGATATACCACATTTTATTTATCCAACAGTCTGTTCATGGACATTTGGGTTTTCCCTGCCTTCTACCCACTGGGAATAGTGTTGCTATGAACATTCATGTAAAAGTATTTGTTTTCCTACATGTTTTCTATTATTTGGGGCATATACCTAGAAGTGGTTCTGGATCACGTGGTAATTCGATATTTAATTTTTTGAGGAACCACCATTCTACTTTCCACAGCAGGTGAACTATTTAACATTCCTGCTAGCAATGTACAATGGATCCAGTTTCCCCACACTGTCTTCAAAACTTATTATTTTCAGAATTTGTTTTTTTTCATTATAGCCATCCTAGTGGGTGTGAAGTAGTTTTTCATTGTGGTTTTGACTTGTATTTCCCTAAATACTAATGCTATAAAGAATATTTCTATGTGCTTGCTGGCCATTTGTATAACTTCTTTGGAGAAATGTCTATTCAAAAGTTCTGCCCATTTTTATTTAAATTGAGGTTTTTGTCTTTTTGTTGTTGAGGTATAAGTGTTCTCCATATATTTTGGATACTAGATGTTTATCAGATTTATGATTTACAAACATTTTCTACCATTTTATAAGTTGTCTTTTCACTTTTTTAGTGCATAAGTTTTTAATTTTGGTGAGTCCAGCTTATCTATTTTTTCTTTTCTTTTCTTGCTTTTGACATCATATCTAAGAGACCATTGTCAAATCCAAGTTCATGATTATTTATCCCTATCTTCTTTTCTAATAGTTTTATGGGTTTAGCTCTTATATACAGATTGTCAATCCATTTTAAGTTAATTATTGTAAATGGTGTGAGGAAGGGGTTCAACTTCATTCTTTGACATGTGCATACCCAGTTGTCCCAGCACCATTTGTTGAAGAGCCTATTCTTTTCCCCATTGAATTGTCTTGGCACCCTTGTTGAAAAATCAATTGGCCATAGGTATATGAGTTTTCTTCTGGATTATTTTAGTTCAACTCTATTCCATTGGTCCATATATTTATCCTTATGCCCATACCACACTGGTTAGATTACTGTGGGTTTGAAATAAAATGAAGAAGTGTGAGCTCTCCAACTTTGTTTTTCTGTTTTAATATTGTTATGGTGAATTGACTAACTTCAGTTATAGAAAGGACTCCCTCCTGGGTCATCCCATAAGGCAGCTTATTGTAGTAGAAGGATCCTTGGAGAAAGAATCTGGAGACCTGGGTTCTGCTGAATTTGCCACCAACTCTTTAGGTGTCCTTGTAAACCACATCTCTAGGTGTCCTTTGTAAACCACCTCTCAGGTCTTGCTTTATTTACTTCTTCTGCAAAATGGAGACAAGGGGGGTCCAAACTTAAATTTTCTGTTTGGTGTGGGACCTGAAGCTCTTTAAAACCTCACTCTGAAAAATGCTTGGAATCCTCAGACTGAGGCCCCAGTTATCAGGGAAGTGACTGTCAGACAACTCTCCTCCCACAAACCCCACATCTTAGCTAGCTGGCTTCTGCCTGCTCCTTCCTGGGTCATCAGTAAAAGTGTTGTTCTAGAAAGCACTAAATTGGCAGGGAGGTGAGAAATCTGGACCAGGGAGAAAGTTAGAGATCGGGTCACCTTCACTTCTTCCTCCAATTATCATTGACTTATGCTTGATATTTTCTAGCACTTGTCTGATGAATAAAGAATGAAGTCTCATATATTTTATTTTATTTACTTTTTAAGTCTCATATATTTTAGATGGCACACATTCATTTATTTAAAAACAATTATAGAGAACTATTATGTGCTAGGCATTAACTTGGGTAATATGAGTCCCACCTGCTGGTAATCAGCTTCACATTTGAGTAATATGAAGGGGAATTTAAATTATTTTGCAAGTCCCTACTTTTTTCATTGATTTGTGTACTGTTTTCAATTTTTTTGATTGCTACTGCACGTGTTGACAGCCTTACAGGAAATCAAACCCTGGGCATGAAAGGTCAACTACTTACACACCTGGATGCCACCCTCAATACCAAACACAGTCTGTGTTACGTGGCTGCAATCAAGGTGTACTTGGTACCACTTGTTGACTTTCTTAACTTGATGTATTTCCATAGAATTGTGTTTTAGTAGAGATATAGTCCAAATCCTAGACCATGTGTTAGAATGTCATCATTTCAACAGTTAGCCTACCTCTGTCTTTTGTCCCCATTTCTACTTTGACTGCCCTGTAACTCATGTTCTAATGTTGGAGTGTGGATAGACCCTTAGGAGCCTACGAAGGAAATGATGGTAGGTTGTACAAAGGTGGTGGACCAGATGATGGATTGCATAGGCTGAGGGAGAGAGAGAAAGTGGTATCAAGCCTGCGTCCAAGATTTCTGGCCTGCAGTACTGCTTTATTGGGTTCTATTCAGTGAGTTCAGGACTGCAAAGAGGACCAGATCTGGGGAGAAGAGCAGGACATGGCTCTGTTCAACACTGTCTGGCAGAGTTATACAAGGGAATCTCAGGGAAAATCACAAGTTAAGTGGTGAGGTGTCTTTGAGGCATCAAAATGACATCAGTAAGGAGGCAGATGGAACACAAGAGAAGGTGAGAGCTGGTGATATGTGGGTGGCTGAAGAAACAGTGGGTCCGGATGGGATTGCCAAGGGGGAGAGTGAGGGTGGGGAGAGAACCTAGACTCCAGCCTTGAGGAACACCAACTTAATAAGTGCTGGACAGAGGATGTCATGCAGTGGAGACAGAGCTGTGACCAAAGCAGTCAAAGGAAGCAAGGATCCTGTGGAAGCACAGAAGCAAAGGAAGAGAATGCTTCAAACTGAAGGAAGAGATCGTATCAACAATGTCAAATGTCACTGAGAGGTCAAGATGAAGAGAGAAAATGTCCATCAGATTTAGTGATGTTGAGGTCATGGGTGACCCCAGGGGCCGTTTCCGTGGCATGACTGGGGGAGGCAAGATAGAAGGGGACTGGGGGGCAAATGACAAAATGGAGAAAGTCGAGACAACGTCTTTGGCAAATCTGGCTTCCAAGCACAGCCCATTTCTAGTCCTTCCCCCACCTTCACTGAGCGCTGGGTAACTTTCGGTAAATCTCATCTCCTCTCAGCATCTGTTACTCCCTAAAGAAGCTGGGGGAAGTGAGGAGATACGGTATCTCTAAGTGCATGGATAATCTTTTGCAAACCGAAGTCAGCACAAGTAATCTGAAAAAGAAAGCTAGGCACTTACAAGGACAATGGATCAAAAGAGGGTTGGGTGGTGTCCTTTCTCTAGGGACCCCCTCGCATCTTCTTTGAGTTAAGAGGGGCACGGAGCACTTTAGGGAATGGAAGGTGCTGACCAACCTCCAAGGGTCAAGTGGGCAGTGAGTCTGCATAAGGAAAAATGAGGAAAGTGAGGAGGAGGGGCAACAGAGGGACAGAGATAGAGCTGCCCCAACGAGCCCAAGAGCCAGTTAGTGCTGCGGGAGGGGATCGTGGTCTGGCCAGTTTGTTCTTTCCAGAAACTGCAGAGGAGGAGGGAGGCCAGGCAGAATTGCTCTCCCACATCTACTGCAGGCCTGAGGGAAGCAGGGCTGGGCTGGAAAGGGATGAGGAAGGTGGAGAGGAAGGGCAGCAGGAATAATTATTTGAGCTGGCAGCCGGCCCCAACTAGAGGGTGACCCCTGGGACCCCAGGGCAGAAAAGAGTGAGCGTTCCTTTAATGGCCACAGGTGTTAGAGTAGAAAATTTTCCATGAAAAGGGGGCTGTTCCACACGATTAAAATAACCACTTGGGCCCTCTTGGCAAGCTCGGGCCTTGTTTTTTTCACACTTCGCAGCGTGTCCTTCAACTCCTTTTGGAGGCTGCTCTGAGGATAAATGGCAAAAAAAATTCCTTTTCTTCTCACACACACACTAATAAGGAAGGAGTGGGAGAAAGTGGGCCCCCCAAGGGCAGGCTAGGGGGGCAGAGGCTGGGCAGTGGGTCTTTGCTGCAGACAGAGGGAGGCTGGGGGCTGCAGGGTGAGGAGGTGCTGTGTTGGGAGTAGAAGCTCGCTCTGGCACTTGGCAGCCAGTCGGGCTGGGGTGGGGGTTGGTACGCAGACACCATCTGGTTGGGGACTGCTCTGCAGAAAAAGCTGGAAATAGAGTGACAGAGACTGAGGCCCTGTCTGAGAGAGAGTGCGCAGGACCTCGCTCCTAGTGGTCTTCAGGGCAAGTTGACCAGGGCAGTGTGCTGGGAAGAAGGCTGAAAAGAATACAAATGTGTGCCTTCTGGGGTGTTTCCAGACTCCCCCATCTGTAGGGAGAAGCCAAGACCAGACATAGCCTAAGAGCTGGCTTGCACTCCACTTCCTGCTATCTGGGCAGGTAAGTGGATGACTCGCTGTCCTGGCTTCCCCCTCTAAAATGCAGTTGCATGGGGATGAGTGAGGCATTGCCCGGAAGCACCGAGCCAATAATGTTAATGGTGATGACAATGACCATGTCTAACCATCCTCAACCCAAGACCGATCTCTTCTCCACCCCAGTCCTAATTGCAGTTGGGTTTTCTTGGTTTCTGTCACCCCAGATCAGGTATCAGATAACACCTCCCCTTTCACCATGGAAGGTCCATGTAGCCCCAGAAATGAATGCAGGAGGCTACCCACGCCCACTGAAGCAGCCGGAGAAACTCTTCTTGTTGCTATTGTGGCGTTATTGTTAACAGGCAAAAGCCCTTTATGGTCTTTTCCTGACATCCTGCTTCCTGTAAAATACCCTTCCCCTTATGGGCATGCATCTCGCTATCATGGGAAGATGCTGGGTCCTCGTCCAGGCTGCCAGCCCCGGGGTCATTCTCCCCTTGCCATAGCACATTCTCCCAGGGTTCCCTAGGCCCTCTCAGCAAATGTCGGAGTGCTTGGCCTTGACCCCCACATGGTCTTCCTCGACCATCTCATGTCTGGCCAGACAGCTGTTTTTCAGGGTGTGATCTGAAGGCCGTGTATATCAGAAGCCCCTGGGAATCTTGGAAAAGCAGATTCCCTGAGCCCCTCCCCCATTCTGAATTGGAATCTCTGGGACAGGCCCGGGAATCTGCATTTGTAATGATCCCTACAGGGGAATCTGAAGAGACACACACCATTTGATACCTGATCATCTACTCTCCCTCACTGTCTGTGCCAAATTGGCAGACTGAAATACACTGCAGTGCCTGTCCCAGTGTCTTACATAGAGACAATGTGGAGGGCTTAATAATGGTGATAAATGATAAGATGGAGAGAGAGAGAGAGAGATAATGGATGGAAAGATAGATGATGGATGGATGAATGGATGGAGAAATAGGAAGATAGGTACTGGGTATATAGGTAGGAAGACAGAGGGATGGATGGAGAGATAGATAATGGATGGAGAAATAGGAAGATGGATGGAGGGATGGATAAGTAGATAGATGATGGATAGAGAGATAAGAAGATAGATAGTGGATAGATAGAATGATAGATGGATAGACCATAGATGGATGGATGGATGAATAGATGAATGGTAGATAGGGAAACAGGATGAGAGATAGATAGATAGTAGATAGATAGATAGATAGATAGATAGATAGATAGATAGATAGATAGATAGATAGACAGACAGATAATAGAGCAAAACCTTAATACAGTTTGGTCACATTTCTTCTGGTATCTCGGGGAACTGAAGTGTGGGATGCCTGGATCTACAAAGCTGTTGAGAGCAAAGGCAGCAGGAGGATTACACTTGGACTCATTAACCTGGCAGGACAGGGTTCAAGTCCACCCCTCACTGGCTGAGCATCTTTGGATGAGTTACTACTGAATGTCTCCAAGCCTGATTTTCCCGTCAGTTTGAGAGTGTAGT
This sequence comes from Ailurus styani, assembly GCA_002007465.1. Lineage (NCBI taxonomy): Eukaryota > Metazoa > Chordata > Mammalia > Carnivora > Ailuridae > Ailurus > Ailurus styani. Next base: position 958,373 of record LNAC01000594.1, read on the forward strand.
AACAGTACATGCTCCCAGGAGTATAGTGAGCTCTGACTTAAAGGATGCAGACAGCAGGAGCCCCTGTGAGCCCGGGCTATGCACCCCTAGTCCCACCTGTCTCTGCACGGCTGCCTCCTTCTCTCTCAGAGTCTGGCTTCCACGGCTCCCCACTACTTGGAACAAACTCCTAGCTAGTTTACATCTCCCCAGAGGCAAATGCCCCGAGATGGAGGCCCATATCTCTCAGTTTTAAACCCAAGTCTCTAGAGGAAAGAATCTGGAGGGCCTCCGGGGGTCCATCACAACTCTAAGCCCCCCAGTCAGCCATAGGCATCCACGTGGATGCAGCCCCACCATACCTGCCCACCCCCGTTCTCAGAGAGAGGGCAGGAGGTGACAGGCAGAGCAGACAGCTGCAAGCATTGACTGTGACTCCCCAGAAATAAACATCCTCCCAGCCCTAACCCCATGGCTGCTTTTCGTCTCAAAGAGCCTTCCCTCCACATCTTCCTGGGATTAAGTCCTTCAGCTGGAGAGCTGCTCACCTCTCCCCCTGCTCTGTCCCCTATTCCCACAAGCCTCCCCCTTCCGGTATGATCCTCCCAAAACTACCAGTGTGTCCTCCCCTGGATGGGGTGGAGGGGGACGTCCCTAAATGTACGCCTTACCCTGAGGGTGCTGACAGTCTGGTTGGTAATGTCAAGCTAACGTGATTGGAGATGGGTCTGGTAGTAAGCCATGCGCGGTGGCTCTGAGGACACTAGGAATCCAGAGGAAGGAGAGTCCCGTGTAGGCTGGACTGATCAGAGAAAACTTCCTGGAGGAAGAAGAAACAGCATGGGGGCTGGGAAGAACATTCTGGGCAGGCCCTGGAGGAATGGAGAAAGCCATGCTGATAAGCTGCCCAGGCGGGAATGATTGCAGGGGAAAGGGGTGGCAGGAAGGAGAGGGAGAGAAGGCCAGCTCCGCAGGCGCTGTGATTATGGAGGCTGCGTGCTGGAGGTCAGGTGAGCCATGGCCTCCCTCCCACCCAGCTCAGGCAAGCTGGCTCTCAGGCCTCCCGCGAGTCCAGGGCTGTCCCATTGATTGGCCTGGGAAAAGCCACTTGGTGGGCCTGTTGCCGAGAGACGGCCCCAGAGGCCAGGGCTGGGATTAGCGAGTGGCCCTGTTTGCTCTCCTTGCTGGAAGGCGAGAGGACTTTGGTCTCAGCTTATCAAACTGCCCCGGGTTTGAAAGCCCAGGAATGCAGCCTTGGGCAAATGTGCAGTTTCACAGGACACCCATTAATCAAACAGTTCCTTTCCCTCCACCCCTAATAACCTGACTCCCACTGTACACACACACACACACACACACACACGCATCCCACTGCTCTTTTATATGGTCTCTTGGAGGTCCCAGCCCAGTTGGCATCTGTGCCAGGCCCCAGTGGAAGTATTTCAGGGGAGCAGTTTGGCTGGGATACTATGTCTGTCCCCCAGTTTGCCTGGTGGGCCTCCCAGAGGCAGCCCCAAGTCCAGCCGCGGGCTTCCACAAAGGCTTGTGGGGCTGGCCCGCCACCCCACTGCCTCTTCGCTCCATACAAATAGAACACATTGTCCCCCCAAGATGGAAAGAAAAACATTCTAGGCAGTAACTTCTGGAGAAAAATTTCCAAAATCATAAAAGTCTTTTTTCAAGCCCGCGGAATGAAAAAGGACATTATTTGTTCCTTTATACAGCAGATGGAACTATAGTAGAAAGTCCCATATCAATCCAGAGGCCAAACCTCATGGCTTCTAACCCAAGTGCTCCTGTCTCTTAAGGGCAAAGGGGTCGAGCTGGGAGCCTTGAATCTAAGAAAACTGAATTTCTTAGGAACAAATGTCAAGAAGATTGTAAATGTGAGTTCCTATTAATTAGGCCCTAGAAACCAAATGCCCAAATCCCAAATGGGGGCACACAGGTTTGAAACAGTCAGTTGGAGAAGGCTCCTGGCCTTGAGAAGATGGTTTGAGTTCCCTATGCGCCAGCTGTGGGCTGTGGTTACCAGGTCACGGAGGTCAGCCCCGGTGGCAGGAAGGCTAGAGACGAGAAGGGAGGAGGGAAGGAGCCAAGACATCCTACATTGTTCCGACGTTGTCTAAAATAGTGCGTTCCACCCTGGGCAGCGCCCTTGGAGTTGCCCTGAATCGTAAAGGGGAACCCCACCCAAGGGGGTGAGCTGGGCGGTGAGGACCTTCAGAGTCACGTCCAATGAGAAGTGTGCGCAGACTCTGGAGACGCACGTCCAGAGAAGTCTGCCAGCTCCCCTAGGACGCATCCGTGACCGTCTCTCAGCTCCGCTGCCGCCCTCCACCCCGTGGCTGCTGCCTTGGCGCAGACACCCAGCCCCTGTGGCCTGTACGCCTCCAGCAGTTCCTCCCGGACCCTCTGCCCACGTGAGAGCAGAAATGCCTCTTTATGGCCCAGCCGGAGTGGCCTCATTAAGATCCACACCTGATCCTGCCTTTGCCCACTTAGAACTCTGCGGTGTGCCCCCACCCGCTCCCCTTGCCATGGCCTCAAGAGAGGGCCCAAATGATGCCCCCGCATCCCGTAGCTGTTTGTGACCCCACGCTCTACGTTACCTGCAGTTTGGGGGTGATGTGCTGCACCCCCGGCCTTTGCATACATACCCTGTCCGGAGCACTGAAGGCCCTGGCACCCCCATCTGAGTGACCTCCAGTGGCACCCCCTGCGTGACCTCCAGCACCCGGCTTGCCGCCCTCTCCTCCGGGTGGCACAGCTCCCCAACGCTCCCCCAGCTCGGCAGGTTCCTCACCCCATGGGGCCTGCTCCCCTTTCCTGTCTGCCGTCTCCCCTAGACCACCTGCTAGCCAACCACGTGTCTGCTCCCAGCTCCCCGCTCCAGGCCTGGCCCCTAGCAGGCCCCCTGTCACGTATTTGCCAAATGTATGAATGCCAGCTGTTTTCAAATATTTGAAAGGCTGTCACGTGGGAGAAGGGTCAGTCCTAACCGGAGTGGCTCAAGAGACACAATCAGGGCCAGTGAGTGGACGTGACAGAGAGGCAGGAGGACACCGGCGGGCTTCACCTGTAACGTAGGCTGCTCCCGGGGGAGGGAGTTCCCCGTCACTGTGGTCACCGAACGGGGGACAGGATGGCCCCTCGAAGGGGGTGGCAGTCGAGGGGATTTTGTTTAAATGAGGTCACCTCCATGCCTTTGAGCTCCGGGGCTCTAAGGGTTAGTTCTATTTCTATTCCGGGGCCGCCTCCACATACGCACGCCAGTCACGGTGCAGAGTTGAGCTCTCCCTGCTGAGAAGCCTCAGGGCTGTTGAGCCGGACACAGCCCCGGCTAGGATGGAAAATCTGTCACCATTCTGGAGAGGCATGCTTTGTGTCTTTGGGAAGGCAATGAGATGGAGGTTTGGCCATCAGCCCACAGGCCCCAAGGAAACGGATGGACTCCTCCACCCCACAACCTGCGGGGCCAGCGCTTGGCTCTCACCCTCTCCTGGAGAATCAAGCATTGTGTTCCTGCCCAGAGCTGGACCGGGGGGTCTTTGCCATCAGATCCAAGCCAGGTGCAGCAGGGGAGGGGAAGTGACCTCAGCTCAGCCAGCACGGCTCCTTGGCCTCAGCTGGGCTGTCCTCCCTCACTAGCAAGGTCACTGTTATCTGCTCTGTGAACGCGCTCGTGGGGCCTGGACGCCCTCCAAATATGTGGAGGGAGTTTTAACCTAACCCAAGACTAGAAGGCCTCCCACGCCTGACATTTTCCAAGTGCTGTAAACTGCAGGCAAGGACAAAAAAGAAAGGCACTTGAAGGCACTTCTGCAGCTGGAGGCTGTCCACGTTACCTGCACCCGTGTACGTGTGTGTGGCACTGTGTATGTGTCGGTGTGCGCAAGTACGTCAATATGTGGATTGTGTGTGTCTGAACATGCGTGCACGTCTGGGTGCACGTGTGAAGCCATTTGCCTTGACTTCAAGGCTGGAGTTACAGAAGCATTTTGTCCAGAGCCCTCTCCAAGGCTGGACGACAGAGAACAATGGCCCCAATTATCAATCTCCAGCTGCTTGTTGGACATGGTCACCAGCGGTCCCCTCGGCCCTTTTGAAATCTTGAGCTGTGAACCATCTTCAACTTCTACAGGAACTTCCGCTTCCCATTGCCTTCAGAGGGGCCATCACTTCCGAAGAGTCTAAGTGAAATGTAACATGTCACGCGGGATAGTCCTGAGCCTCCACCATCCTCCCAATGCCAGTTGTGTGACTCAGGGCAGTTCGCCTTTCTGTGCCTCTGTCTCCCCAACTGTCCAGTCTGGAAACGGTCTGATGAGCTGATACATGGGCGACACTATTACTCTCGGCTTCCCACACCCTTGTGAACCTTCTCTCTGCATTTTTTTTTGTGGTTCCCCACATTGTAAAGCCACTTTTGCAAAACAAAAACCAACAGAGCTATTGCCCAACTTCCCTTCCTGCAAGGGCACAGGCCCGCCACTCAGGTGGCACCAAGCAATGCCCCTGCGGGCAATGAGGAGTTATTTGCAGGGAGGCAGGCTGAGTGGGACAGCTGCCATGGGGCATGAGGAGCGACAGAGGCCCCCAAACAGTGGCTCCCTGACCCGGCCAGTTCCGCGTGGTTCTGGTAGTTGTTACCAGAGATCAACCTAGAACCTGGAACTCATACACCTTCTTAAATTCTTCCCTGCCCTAATTACTAGCCAGTAGTCATTCTGTGGTCTGCAGCTAAGCACCCACCAACCTCTGAGAATTCACTTCCCCCGAGGGCATCAAAGTGGGAGCAATTAT
>LNAC01000594.1:963282-973942 GCA_002007465.1 Ailurus styani
GGGAGGGTGGGGATAGGGTGGATGGATTATGGACATTGGGGAGGGTTTGTGCTTTGGTGAGGGCTGTGGAGGATGTGAGCCTGATGATTCACAGACCTGTACCCCTTGGGCAAATAATAAAAATAAAATTAAAATTAAAAAAAAAAAAAANTGACTGGGTTAAATGAGATTGGATGTACAGAGTGCCTAGCTTTGCGTCTGCTTCTCTCCATGTAGAGCATCTGGAATCCAGCCCTCAGAAGACAGCCAGGCCCCTTCCTGAAGCACATGCCTTTTTCTGAGCTTTGCCATAAAGCCTGATGGACCAAGCCCCAGATATTTGTGCAAAATCTCGTGCCCTGTATCTCCTGCTGTTGGTGTTTGGGAAAAGAATCCAGAGGTGGTGTGTTATGGAGACAGAGCCTGGAGCAGACCCCAGAAACCATCCTAACCTTATTATCTTGCTTTGAGATTTTCTTCCATAGCTAATGAAGATCCACCAGGTTCTGTTAAGTAGTTTGGGGAATGTAAAAAAAAAAAAAAAGGTAGACAATCCAGTTTCTAGTCCTAAAGAAGTTAGTTGGATTGGAGAGACATCTTAAATGTGTTGGAGAAAAGAATGACCAATTTAAAAAAAAGTAGATTTGATATTTTATTATTGAGAGGAGCAAATTGTACCCCTGCCTCCTGTCAGGGGGGATGAGATGGGTCTTGCAGAGGGGACAAGGAGGTTTCCCAAATGAAGCTAGATGGAGCTTGGGCCTTAAAGGCTAGGCAGGGCCTAGAGGGACAGAAAGTCAGGGGCAGGGTCCCCAGGATGAGGAATAGCATAGCAGAAGTGCAGAGTGTGGGGGGATCCTGGCCCTGTTCAGGGCTAATTGGCTAGAATGGAGGCTTGTGGGGAAAGGAGAGAAGTCTGTCTGGAATTCCTAGGACTGCCAAAGCCTGGATAAAGAGCTTGGGTTTCAGTCCAGGATGAACATGCGGTTGGGTTGGAACAGGTGACATTGACTACGTCTGTTTGGCTGCACTGTTTTGACCCTGAGTATTTTAAGCACCTCATTTTGATCTCATTGATTTCTCTCCTGGAGTCAAAATATCCTGGACCCATTTTTGGAAGGTTAACTTCCTTTACTCCTTCTGCTTAACTAAAACTGCCTTGGCAAAGAACACTCATGATGGCCTTCCTGTTCCCAAACTTAAGGCACCTCTTTCAGACTTTGTCTTACTGGACCTCTAGTGTTTACTGCTATGAATCTCTCCTTTGTTCTTTAAACTCTCCTCTCATGGCTTCTGTCCAGCATGCTCCTTATCTCTCCTTTCCTTGCTCTGACCATTCTTGCCATTGCTGGCCCACCACACTTTTCCCTCTGTGACCTGGGTGATATCATCCATTCTCATGATTCCAGCTGCCATCTGTGTGCAGTGACACATCTCTACCCAGGTCTCTCTGAGAGTTTCAGGCAAGCATGCTTAGGTACCTGGATTTGACCAGTTCCTGGTGAGGGGGAAAAAATACAGGCATTCCAGACAGTTTCAGTTCAACATGTCCAAGAACAAAGTCGTGATTCCTGATCTCCCACCACCCATAGCTCTTCATCAAATTGTTTTCCCTCCCTCTGTTAATGGGCACTAACATCCACCTGGTGATCCAGGCCAGAAAGGAGGAATCATCCTTTGCTTCCTCCCTCATCCCTAGCCCCTACTAATCAGGGGCCCTCCAGATGCCCCTCCTCTCTCTGCCCTGTTCTCCCACACTCAGTCGGGGCTCCCAGTATTTCTTGCCAGCTCTGCATAGCCCCTGCCTGGGTGCTCAGCCCCCGTGTTACCCCTTCTCACCCATGCTCACTCCGCTAGCATGAGCTCTTGGACACACAGATGTGGCTGCCTCACCCCCCTTCCTGCATCTTTCAGTGAGTCCCCACTGCTCAAACTAAAGTCCAAGCTTTTTAATGGAGCCCATCTGCCCCTCTGTGACATGGCCCTGCCTCCTTCTCCAGCCTTTACCTTTCACTCTTCCACCGTATACTCTGTGCTCGTGATCATCATCTGCTTGTGGCTCCCCGAGACTGTCATGCTGTTTTCTGCCCAGTGCCTTTCCTTGAGCTGTTTCCTCAGCCTGCATTACAGACCGAATATTTGTGTCTCCCCCCCCAAATTTGTATGTTGAAATCCTAACCCTGAGTATGATGGTATAAGGCTGCAGGGCCTTTGGGAGATGATAGGTCATAAGGGTGAAGCCCTCATGAATGCAATTAGTGCATGTATAGAAGAGATCCAGAGAGTCCCTCCTCCTTTCTGCTAGACCTTGGTCTTGGATTTCCCAGCCTCCAGAACTTTGAGAAATAAATTTATAGTTTACATATGTAGGCCACCAGTGTATAGTATTCTGGAATGGACTACCATTTGGAGTGCCCTTCCTTCCCTATTTACCTAGATAATACCTATCTACTTTGCAGGATGCATCTCAGGAAACTTCTCTCCCAGGAAGTCTTCTTACCCCAGACTGGACTGAGTGCTCTCCTCCATACTCTGATGCACCCCATACAAAAACACGGCAATGTGGATGTTCTTAACACTACTGAACCATGCACTTAGGTAAGATAGTAAGTTTTATGTTATATATATTTTACCACAACTAAAAATAAAAAATATTTACTGTACTGTACTGATTTTATCTGATTATAGCCGTATCTTCCCCGCTACCCTTTGAGGTAAAGGCCCGAGGCTATGTAAATCTTTGTAAACCTGTCACCTGGCCCTGTGCCTGGCACAAAGTGGGAGTTCCACTCATTTTGTCCAATGGAACCAAACTAAACTGCAGGTTGCTTTGGAAGCGGGGAATGGCCAGGGGACAGGAAGGACAGAGTGGAGCCTGGTAGAGAAGCCAGAGTATAGGGGATCAAGTTCAATCATGAACACTTGCCTTCTTTCTCTGAGGACATCTTCTGAAACCAGGAGGGATCTCTGAGGTAGGTGATTAGGCAAGTCAAGGGACAGATAGATTTCCTTCTGCTCGCTGGGACTGCTTCTCAGCAGAGTTCTTTTTTTTTTAAGATTTTATTTATTTGTTTGATAGAGAGGGACACAGCAAGAGAGAGAGAATACAAGCAAAAGGAGGGGGAGAGGAAGAAGCAGGCCTCACGCCAACCTGGGAGCCCGATGTGGGGCTCCATGTGGGCCTAGACCTGGGGCTTGATCCCACCACCCCAAGATCATGACTCGAGCTGAAAGCAGACACATAATGACTGAGGCACCCAGGCGCCCCTCTCACTGGGGTTCTTTGCCCTTTGAGGAAGTGTTCAGCCTAGGTCAGAACAGCAAGTTCAAGGAGGAGAAAGGGAAGGCATCTGGAACCCTTTGGCCACAGGACTTTCTGCTTAAAGGACAAGCAGGGGACAGAGCAACAAGTTAAAAGACATTATGGGGGAAGCAAGGAGACAAATCCAGAAGGTGGGAGACTGCACAGCTATTATCTCTAGTCTCACCAGCACATCGGTACCACTAGATAAAAGAGCATTAAGGGGGGACGCCTGGGGATCCAGTCAGTTAAGCCTCTGCCTTGGCTTGGATCATCAGGTCATGATCCCAGGGTCCGGGGATCACGTCGGGCTCCTTGGTTAGCGAGGAGCTGGCTTCTCCCTCTGCCCCTCCCCCTGCTCATGCTCTCTCTCTCTCTCTCTCTCTCTCTCTGACAAATAAATAAATAAAATCTTTTATTAAAAAAGAGCATTAAGGGGTTAAACAACCAAGTGCAATGTATGATCACAGAGTAGAGTCTAGATAGGACATCTAGAGAAATTTGAACACAAAAATGGGTATTTAGAGGAAACTCATTAATTCTTTTGTATCACAATGTTATTTTGACTATGTAAGAAAATGATCTTTTTTTTAGAGCTACATTGTGAAATACTTGGAGGCATTATGTTATGATAGCTGTAATTCACTTTAAAATGCTCCATCAAAGACAGTGAATTTGGAAGGGAAATGCTATTTTCTCAACTTCAAGTTAGAGATACTATGAGTTAATAGCAATTATCTTCTGAAAGTAATTATAACCGTTGAGTTTATGCTGGTAATAGATATATCTTGTTGTCTGTGGTGTATAACAAGTCAAATCTTTTATAACTTTGTCGTACAAAGAGCTGCATAGGTGTGTGTTACGGACCAAATGTTTCTGTTCCCCCTCCCCCCAAATTCATATGTTGAAACTCTAAACTCTGATGTGATCGTTATGTGGAGAAGGGGTCTTTGAGAGCCAATTAGGGTTTGATAAGGTAAAGAGGGTGGGATTAGTTTCCTTATAAAAAGAGGAAGTGGGGGGCTCCTGAGTGGCTCAGTTGGTTAAGTGTCTGCCTTCAGCTCAGGTCATGATCCCAGGGTCCTGGTATTAAGCGTTGGGGTGGGCTCTCTGCTCAGTGGGGAGCCTACTTCTCCCTCTCCCTCTGACTACTGCTTCCCCTGTTTCTCCCTCTCCCACTCCCCTTGCTTGTATTCCCTCTCTTGCTGTGTCTCTGACAAATAAATAAATAAAATCCTTTAAAAAAAAAGAAAAGAAAAAGAAGAGGAAAGGATAAGAAGCTCATGGTCTCTCTCATCCATGTAAGAAACAAGGAATAGTGTTCTCACTAGAACCTGACCGTGATGGTACCCTAACCTAGGACTTCCCAGCCTCCAGAACTGTGAGAAATAAGTGTTTGTTGTTTAAGGCCCTCACTCTGTGATATTCCTGTTACAGCAGCCCCAACAAATAAGTCAATGTGAGTGAAGTCAATGTATCCAGTCAAAATTATTTTAATGACAAAGGGAGAGCCTTGGATGTCTAGGACTGTGTATGTGCAATTAATGGGGAGTCTGAGAGCTAGCTGGGAGGGAGATCAAATGCCTGAGAAGTGACTCAGAGAATGAATGAAACAATACTTGGCAATGACCAAGACCATTTAGATCCAAAGAGCAACAGATCCCAGAAGAGCAACTCAAGAATCAGAAGCCGGGTCTGGGCTGGGCTGAAAATCCAGGAGCAAAAACCAGAGGAAGCTTGAGCAGATGTTGCAGAAGCAAAGATGAGGAGCCCAGAGGAAGGGCTTTGGGACAGGCAACACCCAGAAACTATGTTTTGTATGGGCTGTGGTCCTCTTCTGCATGTGGCCTGTGTGACACTGGTCCAGTTTGGATCACAAGTATCAAACCGACTCTACAGCCTAAGGGTGGTCATGCTGGAGAGAGTGTGTGTATGTGCAAGGGTGCATGCACACCTGTATGTGTTTGCCTTGGTGTCTCACCCACAGCAAACAGAAGGGGTTCCTCCGAGAGCCATGCACATTAATATTAGTGAAAGTTGGGTTGACAACCTAAAAGTGAATTTACTAAAACTTAAACCATGAAAACCAGACCAATATGGTAATGTAGCTTAAGGGCAAATAGCTGTACACATCTCAATGGTCTTTGAGGACATTACTGTGTTACTGTGAAGTATTATGATGCCTCTTTATCATCAAGACAAAGTTATATAGAGTAGTGCCCTTCATTCAGGGCACCAGGGAGTTCTATCAGTTTTGGGGTCATCAAATGTTATTGGCATATTTTAAAGTGATATTTTCAAGGAGTGTCATTTATCAGAATATTAGGGCTATGAATACCTCACGCACACACAAATGCCACATAACAGAAGTGACTGTAGTAGAATTAGCCTGAATGGGTTTATTTGCAGGGTAGCTCAAAACTTTCAAAAAAAATACTGTTTCTTTACTTTTCTACATCCTCAAACTCAGCAATTCTTGGGCCAAAGAAAGCCAGGAGAGCATGAAAGAATTTCTTTTTTTTTTTTTTTTAAAGATTTTATTTATTTATTTCACAGTGGGAGAGAGATCACAAGGAGGCAGAGAGGCAGGCAGAGAGAGAGGGGGAAGCAGGCTCCCTGCTGAGCAGAGAGCCCGATGCGGGCCTCGATCCCAGGACCCTGAGATCATGACCTGAGCCGAAAGCAGAGGCTTTAACCCACTGAGCCACCCAGGCGCCCTGAAAGAATTTCTTTATCACGATCAAACATTGTTAATGACTCCTCAAGTCCTGAGAGATGTATTTAGTTGGCATCCAAAAGAGCCCACCCCAAGACACATTTGAAAACTAACTTGTGTGTGTGGACTGAAATACATTTTTCTTGCAAAGAACTTATGTGTATACTATCGATGTTATTAGAATAAGGCTTGAGGGAAGATAAGATGCCATCTATCCCATTTGTACCGAATGAGCTTTTGTGTCCATTCTGCCTTCTCCAAATACCTGATGCCTCCCACAATGAGGGATTCACCCCCCTCCCAAAGCAGTCCTCTCTGGATTTATAATGCTGTTTTTAACACTTCTTCTCTGGAGTATGGAGCGATGCATTTCCCCAGACTTCCATCTGTAATCCTAGCTGGATTCCTGAGAAAGTTAGGACTCTAGGTTGTATGTACAAAAACCACCTGAAGTTAGCTTAAGCTAAGGAAACTTTAGTTTAACCATGCAGGATGTCTTCTGGAATCTCAGGGCAGAAAGGCAGAGAAAACAAAGTCAAGCATAAGAAAAGCCCTGAGCCTCTCTCCATCTTACTGCCAAGCTCTTTAGGATGAGTCCAATTCAAAGAAAGTCCAATTCAAGAAAAGAGTCCAATTTATGTCTCAGCAAAGCACCTTTCTGTGCTATGGTGTCCCAAAAAGTTTTGGAGGATGAGGGAGGTGGTTGTCCATTTTTCCCAAGGTTGCAGTTCAAGATATTCAGAAAAATGGACTCCCAATCTCACAGACCTTAAAGGTGTCCCCAGCAAAGTCTAGCCATCCTTCTTCAGAGCAGCCTTTCAAATACCCAAGTCCAGGGTCATGCCTCCTTTGGATCTTCTGCCAAAAGCTCTTCAGTCACGTCACCTGACCTGTGTGTCCCTTCCCCATCCTGACAATCATCCAACAGAATTGTTACCCAGGGCCTCATTGTAGGCATTTATGGATTTTGAAAAAAATCTAATTTTTCCAACATAATGACTATAGTCATATGGCCTTAACTAGGGAAAGTGAGCTGGCCTCTGGATTTCCATACCACCCGAGAGACACTTCTTACCAAGTGATATGAACCCTTAGGGGAAAGAAACAAACGCACAAGTCATGAGAACCAATACAAATGGTTCAAATGTTCACACTGGGAGAACAATTGTTCCAAAATTCTCATGTTTTAGGAAGGAAACAAGTGAGTCAGAGATTGGAAAATATTTGCCATATACAGAAGTTACTTTAGGAATAAAACCAGGGATGTTCCCTGATTCCTACTCTTCAGTTCAAATAATGTCCAGGGGCCAGGGCCTTGGCTTCTCATAGTACTATGTGAGTTTATACAATCAAATTATGTTCCCCCAATACATTTGTTCCAGCTACAACTTCAAGGCACAAACAGGCTTCATATGCCTGTTTCCTCATCTGTAATGTGAGGATAATTTCAGATTTCACAGGTTACAAGGGTAAAACTAAACACTATACATATTCTTACATCAAATGTGATCAATGAACAAATCATCACCATCATCATTATTATCGTTGTCATTATGAGACCCAACTTCATAGAGTGGAAGAGGTTCAAAGCCACAAAGCAACAGGATCATCCAATTATTCAACAACAGATCATTTTCCAAGCACAAGTCCCTATCCACCTGCTTTCCTTCAGGAACTCCAATTAAATGTATACAGGCATACCTTGTTTTATGGTGCTTGACTTTATTGGACTTTGCAGATACTATGGTTTTTACAAATGGACAGTTTGCAGCAAGTCTGCCTTGAGCAAGTGTGTAGGTACCATTTGTCCAACAGTATTTGCTCATTTTGTGTCTCTGAGTCACATTTTGGTCATTCTTACAATATTTCAAACTTTTTATTATTATTCTATGTGTTATGGTGATCTCTGACCAGTGATCTTTGATGTTCCTTTTGTCATTGTTTGGGGGCACCATGAACCGTGCCCATGTAAGGTGGCAAACTTAATCAATAAACGATATGTGTACTCTGACTACTTTACCAACTAGCCATTATTCCATTTCCCTCCCTCTCTTTGGCCTCCCCATTTGCTGAGACACAACAATATTAAAGTTAGACCAATTAATAACCCTACAAGGGTCTCTAAGAGTTCAAGTGAAAGGAAGAGTCTCATATCTCTCACTTTAAATCAAAAGCTAGAAATGATTAAGCTTAGTGAGGAAGACTTGTTGAAAGCCAAGATAGGCTGAAAGCTAGGCCTCTTGCACCAAACAATTAGTCAACTTGTGAATGCAGAGAGAACAAAAAGGAAATGAAAAGTGTTACTCTGGTGAACACACAAATGATAAGAAAGTGAGACAGTCTTACTGCTGATATGGAGAAAGTTTGAGTGGTCTGGGTAGAAGATCCAACTAACCACTACATTCTCTTAAGCCAAAGGCCAATCCAGAGCAAGACCCTAACTTTCTTCAATTCCATGAAATTTGGGAGAGGTGAGAAAGCTGCAAGAGAAAAGTCTGAAGCTAGCAGAAGCTGGCTCATGAGGTTTAAGGGAAAAGCCATCTCCATAACATAAAAGTACAAGGCGAAGCAGCAGGTGCTGATATAGAAGCTGCAGCAAGCTTTCCAGAAGATCTAGCTCAGATAATTCATGAAGGTGGCTACACTAAACAAGAGCTTTTTAATGTAGATGAAACAGCCTTCTATTGGAAGAAGATGCCATCTAGGACTTCATAGTTAGAGAGGAGAAGTCAATGCCTGGCTTCAAACCTTCAAAGAAGAGGCTGACTCTCTAGTTCAGGGCTAATAGCTGGTGACTTTAAGTTCAAGCCAATGCTCTCTTATCATTCTGTCAACCCTAGGGCCCTTAACAATTATGCTATACATATTTACCTTGCTCTATAAATAGAACATCAAAGCCTGGATGACAGCATAACTGCTTACAACATGGTTTACTGAATATTTTAAGCCCACTGTTGAGACTAGTGCTCAGAAGAAAAGATTGCTTTCAAAATATGCCTGCTTACTGGGCCGCCTGGGTGGCCAGTCATTAAGTGTCTGCCTTCGGCTCAGGTCATGATCCCAGGGTCCTGGGATCGAGCCCCACATCTGGCTTCCTGCTTGACAGGAAGCCTGTTTATCCCTCTCCCACTCCCCCTGCTTATGTTCCTGCTCTCACTGTCTCTCTGTCAAATAAATAAATAAAATATTTTTTTAAAAATTCCTGCTTATTGACAATGTACCTGGTCACCCAAGAGCTCTGATGGAGATAGACAACCAGATGAATGTGGTCTGTCCACTAACAGAACATCGATTCTGCAGCCCAAGGATCAAGGAGTAATTTTGACTTTCAAGTCTTATTTAAGAAACACACCTTGCAAGGCTGTAGCCGCCATAGATAATGATTCCTCTGATGGTTCTAGGCAAGGTAAACTGAACATCTTCTGGAAAGGATTCACCATTCTAGGTGCCCTTTGGAACATTTGTGATTCATGGGAAGAGATCAAAATATCAGCATTAACAGGAGTTTGGAAGAAGTTGATTCCAACCCTCATGGATGACTGTGAGGGGTTCAAGCCTTCATGGGGAAAGTAACTGCAGATTGGTAGAAACAGCAAGAGAACTAGAATTAGAAGTGGACCCGACAATATGACTGAATTACTGCAATGTCAGGATCATGCTTAAACAAATGAGGGGGTGCTTCATATGGATTAGCAAAGGAAGTGACTTCTGAAGAATCTCTGCCTGGTGAAGATGTTATAAAGACTGTTGAAATGACAACACAGGGTTTAGAGTATTACAAAAACTTAGTTGATAAAGCAATGGTAGTGTTTGAGAAGACTGACCTCAGTTTTGAAGGAAGTTCTAATGTGGGTAAAAATGTTATATAAAACAGCATCTCATGCTACAGAGAAATCATTTACAGGGAAAAAAAAGAGTCAATCAAGCAGCAAATGTCATCATAATCTTATTTTAAGAAGTTGCCACAGCCACCCCAGCCTTCAGCAGCCACCACCCTGATCAGTAAGCAGCCACCACATTGAGGTAAGACCCTTCATCGGCAAAAAAAAAACATGACTTGTTGAAAGTTGAGATGATGCTTAATATTTTTTAGCAATAAACTGATTTTATTTATTTTTTATTTAGTTATTTGTTTTTAGAGAGAGAGCACAAGCAGGGGTGGCCTGGAGGGGCAGAGGGAGAAGGAGAGAGAGAATCTCAAGCAGGCTCTGTGCTCAGCACAGAGCCCAATACGGGGCTTGATCTCATGACCCTGAGATCATGACCTGAACTGAAGTCAGATGCTTAATGAACAGAGCCACTGAGGCACCCCTGTACATTGCTTTTTTAGACATAATGTTATTGTACACTTAATAGACCATCTTATGGTATAAACATAATTTTTATATGCACTGGGAAACCAAAAAATTCATTTGATTTCCTTTATTGCAATATTTGCTTTATCGCAGTGGTCTGCAATTGAACCCATAATATCTCCAAGGTGTGCTTGTATTAAGCCACTTAAAGTTGTCCCACAGCTCACTTGGGTTCTGTAGGTTTTCCCAGTCCTTTTCTCTGTGTTTCATATCAAATAGTTTCCATTGTTGTTTCTTCAAGTTCACTAATCTTTTTTGCTGGATATCCAGTCTGCTGTTAATCTCATCCTGTCTAGCTTTTTTTTTTTT
>LNAC01000595.1:1557-86485 GCA_002007465.1 Ailurus styani
TCTATCTATCTATCTATCTCTATTAGATTGGTGAATTGAACAGACCCTATAAGTATCCAAAAAATAAGGTTAAAAACAATGAAGGGATAAAATATGATTATAAAAATGAAAATTTAAAGAAGAATAAAAAGTATTGATACGAAATGAGAGTTAAGAACGTTAAAATAGGAAAAGGGAAAAATTTTAAAAGAAAAAAGGAAGAAAAAATTCAAAGAAAAAAATTCAATGAATTTAACTTTAAACGACTGAAGAATCATGGGGAAAAAGCCATGAATTCTCTCCATTGCTTTTCCATAGTTCTGGAGTTCCACTATGCTCAGCAATTTTGAACTTGACTTTGACTGGATGGTTTTTTTTATTCTCTTGGTCTTCTGGGGGAGGGGCCTGTTGCTGTGATTCTCAAGTGTCTCTGCCCGAGGCGGATTCCCACCGCCCTTACCAGGGGCCAGGCTAAGTAATCAGCTCGTATTCGCTGTCTGGAACTTTTGTTCCCTGAATGCTTTCCGTACCTGGTTGGAGGACGGGACTGAAAATGGCGGCTCCTAGTCTCCGACCCGGAGGAGCTGAGAGCCTGGGGCCTCAGTCCTCAGTGCGCCTCAGATAAAAGCAGTCCCTCCCGTCTCCTGGTCTTTGGCCGCTCTCTGAGCTCACCCGGCCGGTGACCGAGTGTCTCTATCTCTGGCGCGGCCCCGTTTAGAATCTCTGAACCTGGCAGATTCCTGCAGCCGCTCCCGTGCTGCTCCTCCCGGAGGAGGAAGGAGGGGGTCTCTCCAGGTCTGCCGCCCGTGGGGTCCCCGCTCACAGATCAGTGGCCCGGCTGTGCTTCAGATCACAGCCCAAGGTAACCCCCGAGCTGAGAGACACCTCAGCTCAGCTCCATCTCTCCCACCGGCTTCTCTCTGAGACCTGGGAGCTCAGTTGCGCTCAGACACCCCTGGGCTTTTTGTGTCCCCGTGGGTCCTGAGACCACACTGTCCCTGCAGGGGCTTCACCCCCCGCTTGGTCTCTGGGGCGACGTCCCTCCGTGGAGCCGACTTCTAACAGTTCCGAGTCTGTGCTCCGCTGCTCGCCCCCTTGCCGGGAGCCACCCCTCCGCCCCCGGGGTCTATCTTCCCGTCGCCTCAGATTCACTTCTCCGCACGTCCTACCTTCCAGAAAGTGGTCAATTTTCTGTTCCTAGAATTGCTGCTCTTCTTCTCTTCGATCTCCGGTGGAATTTGTAGGTGTTCAGAATAGTTTGATAGCTATCTCGGTGAATTTCTGGGACCTGATGATAATCGGTCTCCTACTCCTCTGCCATCTTGCCGCTCCTTCTGTACTTCTTTCTTTCTAATTTGGTCTTTATTTCTTTTCCTTGCCTAATTGCTCTAAGACTTCAAATACTGTGTTCAATGAAAATGGCAATAGTGGGGGTTCTTGTTACTGATCTTAACAGGAAAGCTTTCAGCTTTTCACCATTGAGTCTGATGTTAGCTGTGAGGTGTCATTTATAGCCCTTATTTTTTTTTTAAGATTTTATTTATTTGACCCAGAGAGAGAGATTACAAGTAGGCAGAGAGGCAGGCAGAGAGAGAGGAGGAAGCAGGCTCCTTGCTGAGCAGGGAGCCTGATGTGGGGCTCGATCTCAGAACCCTGAGATCATGACCTGAGCCGGAGGCATAGGCTTTAACCCATTGAGCCACCCAGGCATCCTATAGCTCTTATTATATTGAGATGTTTCTTCTATACCCACTTCATTGAGAGTTTTTGTCATAAATTATGTTGAATTTTATCAAATGCTTTTTCTGCATTTATTGAGATGTTCACATAGTTTTTATACTTTGTTGATGTGGTATATCACATTGCTTGATTTGCAGATGTTCGTTGAAACATCCTTGCATCTGTAGAATAAGTCTCATTCCATCATGATGTATGATCTTTTTAATGTATCGTCGAATTCAGTTTGGTACTATTATGTTGAAGATTTTTGCCTCTTTGTTCCAGGGTTATTGACTTGTGATTATTTAATTATTATTATTATTATTATTTGTGTGTGGCGTCCATGTCTGGTTTTGGTATCAGGGTAATGCTGGTCTCACTTTATTAGTTTGGGAGTATTCACTCCTCTTCATTTATTTGGAAGAGTTTTAGAAAGGTAAGGTGTTAAATCTTGTATGTTGTCTGAAATTTACCAGAGAAGTCATCTGGTCCTGAACCTTTCTTGTTTAAGATTTTTTAATTAGTAATTTAATCCCCTTACCAATAATCATTTTATTCAGAAATTCTGGTTGGTTTGTTTGTTTTTCATGATTTAGCCATGGAAGGTGGTTTCTTTGTAGGAATTTATCCAATTTTTATTCTAAATTGTCTGATTTGTTGGTCTATAATTGTTCATGGTAGGCTTTTATGATCCTTTATATTTTTATAGTATCAGTTGTAATTTTTCATCTTTCATTTCTGTTTTGATTTGTCTGAGCCCTTTCTTTTCTTAGTGAACAAAGTTTGTCAATTTTATCTTTTCAAAGAATAAGCTCTTAGTTGTATTGATTTTTTTTTCTATTGTCTTTTTAGTCCCTATTTTATTTATTTCCCCTTTGGCCTTTGTTATTTCTTTTCTTCTGTTAATTTTAGGCTTTGTTTTTCTTTTCCTAGTTTCTAAAAGTGTAAAATTAGATTGCCTATTTGAGATTTGTCTTGTTTTGAGGTAGACCTATGTTGCTACAAACTCTGCTCTTAAAACCACTTTTGCTGCATGCTGCAGATTTTGGTATATTGTATTTCCATTTTGATTGTGTCAAAGTTTCATTTGATTTCTCCTTTGATTTCCTTATTGACCCATTGGTTTAGTAGCGTGTTGTTTAATCACTATATATTTTTGATTTTCCCACTTTTCTTCATATAATGGATTTCTAATTTATACCATTGTGGTCAGAAAATTGTTTGGTGTGATTTCAGTCTTAACTTAATATTGAGACTTGTTTTGTGGTTAAGCATGTGTTATGTCCTGGGGAATGTTCCAGGTATATTTGACAAGAAAGTGCATTCTGTTGCTTTGGGATAAAATGTTCTGTATATCTGTTAAGTCCATTAGGTCAGATGTTATTTGAGGCCAATGTTTATGTTTCCTTATTTATTTTCTGTCTGCATGATTTATCCATTGATATAAGTGAGGTATTAAAATTCTTTAATATTATTGTATTGCTGTTGATTTTCTCCTTCAGGTCTTTTAATATTTGCTTTATATTATATATTATATATATTATATATTTATATATATATATAATTGTCCCTGTATTGGGTGCATAAATGTTTACAAGTGTTATATGTTCTTGTTGGACTGACCCCTTTTCATTATGTAATATGCTTCTTTGTTTTTATTACAGTCTTTGTTTTAAAGTCTCTTTTCTGATATAAGTATAGCTGCCCCACCCTACTTGTGGTTTCCCTTTGCATGAAACATCTTGTTCCAACCCTTTCCTTTCAGTCTGTGTGTGTCCTTACATCTGATGTGTGTCACTTGTAGGCAGCATTATGGTTAGGTCTTATTTTTTAATCCTTTCAGCATGTATCTTTTGGATAATTTAGTCCATTTTTATTCCATATAAAGTCATTACTAATGGCTATGCACTTATAGGTATGATACTGAGAAATGCCATTTTGTTCATTGTTTTCTGGCTGTTCTGCAGTTTCTATTCCTTCTCTTTATTCTTTTGTGGTTTCATGACTTTCAGTTGTATTTTGCTGAAATTTCTTTCTCATTATCCTTTCTATGTCTATTATAGGTTTTTGCTTTATGGTTACCATGAGGCTCACATAGAAGGAGAAACACACACACACACACACACACACACACACACACACACACACACCAGTCTACTTTAAATTAATAGCAAGTAAAACTTGAATGCATTTTTATTCCCCTCCCATCAATATGTTTTTGATGCTGTATTTTACATTTTTAATGTCTCCCCTATCTAGTTATTAGTTATTTTTTTCTACTTTCGTCTTATTTTAATCTCTATACTGGTTTTCTAAGTGATTATTCCACTCTCTTTACTATATATTTACCTTTGCCAGTGAGATTTTTACTTTCTAATGTTTTCTTATTGGTAATTTAGTACCCTTTCTTTCAGCTGAAGGCTGTCCCTTTATTTATTTTATTTTATTTTTTAAAAGATTTTATTTATTTATTTGACAGAGAGATTACAAGTAGGCAGAGAGGAAGAGAGGAGGAAGCAGGCTCCCCGCTGAGCAGGGAGCACGATGCGGGGCTTGATCCCAGGACCCTGAGATCATGACCTGAGCCGAAGGCAGAGGTGGCTTTAATCCACTGAGCCACCCAGGCACCCCAAGGCTGACCCTTTAAATTTCATACAGGACTGTTTTATTGGCGGTGAACTCCTTTAGCTTATGCTTGTCTAGAAAACTCTTTGTCTCTCTTTCAATTCTCTTTATGGAATGTTCTTGGTAGAAAATTCTTGGTTGGAAGCTTTTTCTTGTCAGCACTTTGAATACATCATGTTTCTTCCTTCTGGCCTACAAAGTTTCTGCTGAGAAATCTGTTGATAACCTTATGGTGTTTCCTGGTATGTAACAAGTTGTTTTCTCTTGCTTTTTAAAAGATTTTCTATTTTTAACTTTTGACATTTTAATTATAATGTGTGTTGTGAGTCTCTTTTGGTTCTTATTATTTGAAACTTCCTAGGCTTGTGGGAGCTGGATGTCTGTTTTCTTCCCTGGATTAGGGAAGTTTTTGGCCATCATTCCTGCAAATATATTTTCTGCCCCTTTCTTTTTCTCTTCTCCTTCTAGGACCCGTAGAATGAGATGTAACTTCATTTAATGTTATTCTATAAATCCCATAAGTTGTCTTTTCCTTTTAAAATTTTTATTTCTTTGTACTTCTTTTGGGTGAGTACCATGGCCCTGAATTCCATATCACCAATCCGTCTTGCGCTTCATCTAATATGCTGTTGAATCCCACCAGTGTATTTTTTAGTTTAGTTATTATTTTCTGTAGCTCTGTCATTTCTGTCTGGTCCCTTCTTATATTTTCTGTATCTTTACCGAAGTTCTCTCTGCATTCAACCATCCTTCTCCCAACATCAGTGAACATCTTTATGATAATTACTTTGAACCCTTTATCAAGTAAATTACTTATCTCCATTTCATTAAAGATTTTTCCCCTGGGGTTTTATCATGTTCTTTTATTTGTAACATGTTCTCATTTCCTCATTTTGGTTGAGTCTGTGTTCATTTCTCTGTATTAGGCAAAATAGCTATCTTTCCCATTCCTGAATAGATGGACTTGTGCAGGAGATGTAGCTTATTGTTTAATCTTATTCTTGATTGTCTCTCAAACCGTCTCCCTGCTTGCTTTAGACCCCTTGGGTTCTGTACCTGTCCACCAAAAGCTGGCACTCAAGGGGTATACCTTGTGTCAACTGAATGCTCCTGCTGGCTGTGGGGTACCACAAAGGCAGAGAGTAGACAGGGTGTTTTCCTCCTGCCTCCTGCAAGTCTGTGTGAGTGGTGGGGGCGAGGTGTTCACCTACTGCCTTGGGTGGGACTGTAAAGTCAGTGTGGTGGGGTGGGGTGTTGGGGGCTTTGGAAATAGGACATGAGGATGTGGTGCTCACTGTTTGCCTCTAGCAAGGCCATGGCACTATGCATGGGGGCAGGCACTAGCTGGAGAGAACGATAGTGCAAAAATTGTGCTTGGCAATGCAAGCACTAACCAGGTAAAAGGAGAACATAAAAATGGTGCTCACCAGCATCTCTGTCCCTAGATGGTGTTACAAGAGACTTTTGCCCTTCTTGCAGTCTCTTTAAGATTAGTAAGTGAATTTCTTGCAAGTATGATTCAGACTCTTCAAACTACTGTGGTTGCACTGGGTCTTGGGGCTAGTGAATCTGTGTGTGATCTTTCAAAAGCAAAATCTCCATTCTCTACAGTCTTGTGGTTCTCCTGGACGTGAGCCCAGTTGCCTTCAACTTTTTGGAGGCTTGGCTTTGTGATCCACCTATCTAGGCCTGTTGTTCTTGGAACACAAACCCCTTGATCCAAAGAGAGAAGTTCCATATTTGTAGATCCCTCACACTGGTGGGTCACTCTGTCAGGAGTGGGGTTTTGTTGAAGTGATATCTGTGCCTCTTCTTTCTGTCTTGATGTGGCCCTTTTATCCTCTTTTGTGGAGTAGCCATTCAGCTCGTTCTCAGAATTGTTTCTTTCTTTTTTTTTTTTTTAAGTGNGCCTCTTCTTTCTGTCTTGATGTGGCCCTTTTATCCTCTTTTGTGGAGTAGCCATTCAGCTCATTCTCAGAATTGTTTCTTTCTTTTTTTTTTTTTAAGTGATCTTTCTTTTTTTTTTTTTTAAGATTTTATTTATTTATTTGACACAGAGAGAGAGATTACAAGTAGGCAGAGAGGCAGGCAGAGAGACAGGGAGAGGAGGAAGCAGGCTCCCTGCTGAGCAGAGAGCCCAATGCGGGCCTCGATCCCAGGACGCTGAGATCATGACCTGAGCCGAAAGCAGAGGCTTTAACCCACTGAGCCACCCAGGCGCCCTCAGAATTGTTTCTATATGTAGCTGTAGATTGATTGTGTCTATGGCAGGAGGTGATTTCAGGATCTTCCTATGCTGCCATTTTGAACCACCTCCCCAATGATGATTTATTGAACTCCTACTTCATGTGTCAGTTTCTACTGTAGGCACTGGGGATACAGTAGGATACAAAACAGGTCCTTTTCTGACGGAGCTTTGCATTCAGTGTGAGACTTTGAGCACAGCTTTAACCTCTCTGGTCCTCAGTGTTACCATCTCCTTTAATGTGGGCCTTCTCTTACTTGCTGATGCATAGGACTTGCTTGACCAGTTTTTAGGTTTTCTTCAGAGGAAGTTTTTTCATGTGTAGCTGCAGATTTGGTGTATTTTTGGGAGGAGGTGAGTTCAGGATTCTCCTACATGGCCGTCTTAAACTGGAATCCCTCTCACACTTTTATATGTACTGTTCCTCACTTTGAATTTCCCTAGGATCTGTGGGTCAGATATTGTTCACAGTGTTTTCCTAAAAATTATAAAGATCAATTAGGCAAGAAGGTTTGGCAGTTTTTGCACTGCTTTGTGGCTGTAACCCAAACATCAAACTGAGGATATAAGTCAGCATGGAAATAGAAAAACTGGAATTTTCTATCAGTTAGATTTTCACCGAATATTCAAGAAAACATTTATCGGTTCAAAACAATTTGTGACCAGCTTGTTTCTTCTTCGTGTTGGATATTGCACAAGCAATGAACTGAATGAAATGCAGTTCTTTACTGTTCAGTTAACATAAATTATTGTTTGTACTGGTAAATTGAGAAGCTATTTGTGAAGGGACTTTAATTTTGACATCTTTATTGCCTTCTCAAAGAAAGTTCATTCAGTATGTGCATGCGTTAGCTACTTTTTAAATGTTTTCAATGACTCTGACTGCATATAGAAGCACACATTGCTATTTCTTACATGTTTAGTTATTTAGACTGCATACATAGTACAATAGAGTAGTGATGTAGAAACCCATTTTCTTGTAATACAGAGAACATTTTAATATACTAGAAATTATATGGTATAATCTTGCCAGGCCATATCACTGAGATTTCAATTTATATTAATACAATAGTTTATTTCAGATAAATTAAAAATTCCAATGTAATATTTTCATGATGAATGTTCACATTAAAGATTTCATGATTGGAACAAAGCCTAGCAGCACAAATGCCATAGGCTATTTTCAAGCTATCACCAACCTAGTTAGCATATTTCCTGAAGTTCTGTGCAAATTTTTTGAGACAGTTATATGCTTTTTTTTAGTATTGCATCTTATTCTGTAAGCAATTTGAAAAAGCATATACATAATGTATATTTAAGTATATATGCACACACATATATACATTCTTGTATGTATATAGAGAGAGGGTACGGGGGGAGAGAGAAAAAGAGAGAGAGAGAGTGAGTGTGTGTGTGTCTCTGTGTGTGTCTTCAATGAAGAGTGTAGGGACTCAAGTTTCTACCAACTCACTGCCGTCCATTTAAGGGAATTATTCACAGTCCTCAGTCTTCCTGATCCAAGATGGTGGTAGTGAGATGGTTGGAGAGATAGTGAAAATGATTGATGAAGAGGTAGAGAAAATTAAGGACCATTTTTGGGAGTTGCCACAGCACACTTGGGGTTACAGGATTTTGGCAAGAATCTAGTCACATGATCACACTAAGGGCTTCTGGGAAATGGACTCTATGTATCCATCTAGAAAGTACATCAGAAGCAGAAGACATACATAGGACAAACGGACAAACTTTGGACTCTGCTAAGAAATAATATGCTGTAGAGTAAGAATTACAGCAGGAAAGTCATGCCATAGAGTATTTCACAGTATCTACAGACAGACCAGAAATGTTATTATAAGCCTCTTATTGACCAAAGGGAAAATGAAATTATGGTAAGATGTGATAACATCTGTAGCCATAACCAATAACCAGTTGAGTAGAAGCATAGCTTCCCTTAGTTCAGGACCTGATAGTGTTTACTATTGGCATACTTTAGACATTCCCCACAGTAGATGTGATAGGTGACTTTAATGTTTCAGATGTTTAATGTTTCTCAGAGTATGTCAAGGGGAAATTCATCAATGGCAACTCCAGAATAATAAGAAATAAGACAGCTGGTATCCACAAATATAGGATGGCATAGCTTGATCCAGTGTAATGTTTATTACAGAGAAAGAATTTCACTGGAATGGTGAGGGATGGGGTGGGTTGTTGAGAGAAGTTAAGACTGTAATCATAGAGAAGCATATTGAACTTTACGATAATAGTCTTAACTATGTTGACAAACCAATATAACCTGAAAAACCTTGTAAAAATGCAGACATTCAGCCATACTGTCCCTTTCCTTGTATCCCCTTATTAAGCTGGAAGACCTCAGGCCCAGCTTAGCTACCTGTTTTTTTTTTAAAGGATATATTGGTCATTTTGATACTTAATGTGGTTGAGAACCCTTGGTATAGATGTCAGAAGTTTCATTTCCTTATTATAAGAAGGTGTAGAAGCCAATTCCCTAAATGCCATAAACTACCCAAACTCAACCAATATGAAATAGAAAAACTGAAAATCTGTCCTATAACCATTAAAGAACTTGAGTTAATAATTACAAAGCTCCCCAAAATGAAGTCTTCAAGCTCTGTTGGCTTCACTGTTAAATTCTTCAAAGCACTTAAAGATCTCTTTCTTCTCTCTGTCCTTCAAATTTTAAGTGTTAAATATTTTATTTCCTCCAATTCCTACCCCAAATTAATCTGGACTAATGATTCTGTGGTTAATACAAGGATTTTCAAGTCATATTACTGAGTTTCTGCTTATCCGAGGGGCCCCTCAAAAAGCAATTACATGTGGTGGCAAAAGAATGTCAAAAGAGAGGTCTCCAGACACCGTAACCTTACTTTCCTTGCAGCAGCTTGGTGGAAATTCTTTGATGTTGGGCAGTGTTCGAACAATTGAGAATAAAAAGATTTTAAAGCCAAGGAGTTGATATATTATCCTATTCAAATGACGTTACTTTAAAAGGGAGGAATTCATTTTGTTCTTATGAAGAGACTCTACTAACTTGATTTATCAGGGAAAAAAACTAAATAGGAATAGCAGAGGGACTCTCTTTTCAAGTTTTATTAAGTGGAAGGGGAAGATTGACATGGTATGATAAATAAAACATGTTCTAGAATTCTTATAACACATTTCTCTGTTAGGACAAAATAATTAAAAAGTATAACATAGTGTCAAATAGGTTGAGGCATAAACAAAACTAGGCAAAATGAATTCAAAACAATTATTCAAGCTTTTTTTTGCCATCTCTATATAACTTGTTCATTAATGTTTATAAAATGGAGAGAAAGCTGAGGGAGGGCCACTTCAAAAATTAAAAGTGGTTTGATATTGTTTAAAACAATAGGGAAAAATTTAAAAAATATATTGGTGATTTTTTTGGCTGTTAAGTAAAAATTAACAAGTATATGTTCATGAACTGAAAAATGTTTATTAAGACACACATCATGCCCTTCAGCAAGCAGCAGTATGCATAGTGTTTAAGAATATGGACTTCGAAAACCATATTACCTGTGTTTGCCTCTCAGCTGTGCTCCTTACTAGCTCTATGGCATTAAGTAAGGAACTTGGTCCTCTGTTCATAAGATTTTCACCTGTAATATGGGGTGACTCAGCAAATCAACCCCATGTTCTTGTGAAGTTTGAATAAGATCTATAAAGCATTTATAAGAGTGACTAGCAATTGGTCAATTCTTTTTAAGTATTTAGTCATAATTATTGTGACACAATATATAACAAGAATTATGACTATTGTTTTGTTATTGTTGCTAGTAATTACTATTCGTCATTTGACCATTGATGAATTAGGGCTAAGTTTGTTACTGTGAGCATTTATTTAAAAAAAAAATCAGGTATAGTTTAAATGTGATTTCAAGGAAGAGTAGGTTATGATTTCTGAGTATTTTTTTATTACTGCTGACAATCTATAGACAGTAAACTCAAAGTTGATAAAATTGAGATGTAATTTCTCATGACTCAATTTTTAAATACTCCTTGAGCAACAATTTATTCAGTTTTATGACATAATTGACAATTTCCAGCGATAAAATCCCCGTACAACTTAATTCACATTTTTCCCGATTTTGTCAACTTAATAATCATCAGGGATGGGGTGCCTGGGTGGCTCAGTGGGTTAAGCCTCTGCCTTCGGCTCAGGTCATGGTCTCAGGGTCCTGGGAGCGAGCCCTGCATCGGGCTCTCTGCTCGGTGGAGAGCCTGCTTCTTCTCCTTCTCTCTGCCTGCCTCTCTGTCTACTTGTGATCTCTCTCTCTCTGTCAAATAAATAAATAAATAAATAATCTTAAAAAAAGAATCATCAGGGATTTCATGATAAAAGTAAACTTGATATACAGATTTAAAAACTTAATTGGACTCATTGACACTATTTTTCCCTACCAACCGTTACATACCTCATTAGAAGACATAAGTCATTTAGCTTTTTGAATGCGTATAATTTTTTCACACTAAAGTTAAAATGTCTGGAAACCAAACACTACCTTTTTTTTTAAAGATTTTATTTATTTATTTGACAGAGAGAGATTACAAGTANCAGAAGGAGAAGAAGCAGGCTCCCTGCTGAGCAGAGAGCCCGATGCGGGCCTCGATCCCAGGACCCTGAGATCATGACCTGAGCCGAAGGCAGAGGCTTGAACCCACTGAGCCACCCAGGTGCCCCAAACANTGAGATCATGACCTGAGCCGAAGGCAGAGGCTTGAACCCACTGAGCCACCCAGGCGCCCCAAACACTACATTTTTTTTTTTTAATTTTATTTTTATTATTTGCCCAAGGGGTACAGGTCTGTGAATCATCAGGCTTACATCTTTCACAGCATTCACCAAAGCAAACACTACATTTTATAGTGTATGGAAGTCATCTCTGCATCTTGCACTCAAATTACACATTTAATACATATTAAATTAATGATGAGAGACATTTAATAGTTTTGAATTTCACAAAGCCCCATTGAAGATGAGGGATTTCTCCACGATGATTTACTAGATGTACTTTATGATGATCTGGATGGTGAGAGACAATGTACCAGTAGAAGGAGATTTGCTGGATGGAAATGTGTTTTTTAGACTCACTTTATGCCACCTTACCAGTAGATACTCTCCAATTCAAATAGTATTTCTGTAGCTGCCATGGAAGGAGTCGTGATTTGCAGAGGCAAAGGGATAAAGGAAATGAGAGCGCATGGTGTTCTGGTGTAGTTGGAAAAAAACAGAGCCTGTCACCCGATGTGTAATCTGGCTCCTGCTCTGCTATGTACAGGTTTTTTTCTGCTTCTATGAAGACTTTGTGCTTTTTTCCTCATTATTTTGTTTATGTGGCTGTTTATATTAATATTCAAATTCCTTGCATTTTTGAATAAACATTTTCATTCTTATATCTTCTGTGTTCCTGGATTTTATTCACTAGTTTATCAAAGAATATTGTGCCATGTTCATGAGCAATATCGATCTGTCATTTTTTGGTATTACAGTAATACCGATTTCATAAAATGTGTTTCCTTTTCTTTTTGATTGAAGAGTCCATATTGGATTGGTAGTCTTTTTTCCTTAAAAGTGCGGTATGATTCATCAGCTGAATTTTGTCCTAGAGTCTTCTTTGTGGGAAGGTGTTAATTATGGATTCTATTTATTTAATGCATATAGAGCTATTCACCATTTTTATTACTAATTGAGTTAGATTTGGCAGTTTGTTTGAAGGAATTTATTTTGCTGAAATTGTCAAATTTATTGTTTTAAACTTGTTCTAAAAGATAAACTATTATCTTTTTAATGTCTGCACAACATGTTATAATATCCCTTCTTTCATTTCTCATGTTGGTAATCTGCATCTCATTTTTTTTTTCCAGTTAGTGTCAATGGAGAAGATTATTGATTTTCCTGATGTTTTAAAAAAAACAGCTTTTAGTTTTACTAATCTTTTTCAACCTTTTATTTTGCCTTTCACTGGTGTCTCCTCTTTATTATTTCCTTTCTTTCCTTTCTATGAGTTAAGTTGGCTTTTTGTAGCTTCTTGAAATAGAAACTTTAGACAATGGATTTTAGACCTTTTAAATTTTTCTATTATAGGCATTTAAAGCTATGTATTCACCTGCTCTGCTTTAGCTACATTCCATCAATTTTGATATGTTGTTTTCATTTAAGATGTATTCTAATTACCTTTGTGTTTCTTTTTTGAACCATGGCTTATTTACTAGCATGTTGTTTGGTTTCAAATATTGGGTGGATTTTCCAGATATCCATTTGTGTCCTGATTTCTAATTTAATTTTGTTTTGCTAAAACAACATACTCTGATCTCATTTCTTTAAATTTTTTATGGCCTTGCATATGGTCCATCTTAGTGACTGTTCCATATGCCTTTGAAAATAATGTATATTTTGCTCTTGTTTGGTGTGTGTTCTATGAATGTTAAGTAAGCCAATTTGCTTGCTATTGAGTTCAAGTCTTTCATACCTTTAAACTGTTTCTATCAATACTGGAAGATCAGTGGTAACATTCTTGACTAAAATTGTGATTTGCCTATTTCTCTTTTTGGTTCTGTTCCATTTTTGCTTTTTGTAACCAGGTGCATATACACTTAGGATTGTTTGTTTTCTTGCTTAAATGAACCTTTATCATTGTAAATTGTCCCTCTTTATGCTTGGAGGTATTTCTCACCTTGAATTCTACTTGTCCTTTCTACTCTGATGGGATAGAATCATAACATCTCCCAGATTTCTAGGGGTTAAAGGATTTGTTTTGCTTTTGCTTAGTCTCTTATTTTTTAAATGACTTTTAAAGTTTATTTTACACAATTTTTAATCCCTGCCTCTTTTGGAAAATATACACTTTAATTTAGACTTTACCTTAGAACTTTAATCTGTACATATAGTGTTTAATGCAATTTGATATCTTTATCATCCTTCTGGATATTATATAAAATTTGAAATAATTTAACTTCAGCATCCCTTCTAATCAGTTACATGAAGTTTTAAATGCTTTATCTATATTTTGATATTTTTACATCAAAAGTTGACCTCACTGCTGTCACTGTTTTATAATAGCTGCCCTCCTTATAGCATTTGTTTACTTCACATTTCTTTAACATCTCAGATTTTTCTTCAGGATCATTTGACTTCTTCCTGGAAAACATTTTTTAGCATTCCTTAGCAGGGGTCTTTGGATGATAAACTTATATTTTTGTTCACCTGAAAATGTCTTTAATAAGCCCTTATTTTTGATGGCAATGTTGGGGTCATGGAGTTCTGTGTTGGCCACTGCTTTCTCTCAGAGTTTGAAGATGTGTGTTATTCCCCTCTTCTCGAGATTCTGTTGTTGTTATTAATAATACAATATATTATTACTTACTAAGTCCTTTTAAAGTCTTCCATCTGTAGGGATTTCCAGAATTTCACGAGGGCATGTTTAACACTGAATGTCCCCTTGTTCTCATTTAGCTCTTCTTTCCTTCTGGAATTTAGATTAAAGCTGTTGCCAGGCTTTCTCACTTTTTCACTTTCTCTCTCAAACTGAGTTTTGTATTTCCATTTTCCTGTTTCGTTCTAGATGACTACTTCAGATTTGTATTCCTATCTAATTTTTATTTCACCTGAATTAAACTTTCTACTTAGTCTTTCTATTGGAATTCAAATTCAGATTTTATCAATTTTTTTGAAATGTTTTCTTGACGTTTGGGATAGTCAAATGGAATATTTCCAGTTTCCTCTTTTATTTTTAAACTTATTAAACAAATTTATTTTATATTTTGTTTTTAGTAGCATCTATTTTGAGGTCTTTGTGAGCCTGTTTCAGATGGTTGGTGACTGTTTCTACTTGCACTGACTTATGATATATTTTGAATCTTTACTGTGAACTAATACTTGCTCGAAGGTCCTTTGTGTGATTTCTTTGTGGCTAAAATTAAGTCTCTGTTCCTCCAAATGGGTATAATTTTGCTCCAGCCAGGAGCACGTCTCAGCTTGGCCTAAAGGACTGAGCAGGTAGTGTAGATTGTTAAAAATACCTATATAATGTATAGCTAATACCAATTAGTGTCAAGGAATTTTACTTTACTCAAAGATCTAAGGTCAAGATACACAATGATATTTTTATGCTGACTTTTAAAAAAAGATAAATTTTATTCTTTGATATAGTGTTCTTCTTGGCCCCAGCTTTATGTGCTTTTGTTTTTTTCATAGCTTTCTGCAACTTCAGAGGTCCAAGGTTGACTCTAGTCTTCCCTATAGACCCTAGGCTGAAGGTGTCCAGCTGGTATTCTTGGTGCGTGGGTGTATTGTAAATGGCTTGGAGTGTACTGAGCCATTGATCACCTCAACCCTCAAGTCAGCCAGAATTGGACTGGGTACTTTAATTAACTCTGGCTGCTGTAACAAAATATCATAAAATGGGTGGCTCAAACAACAAGTATTTATTTCTCATATTACTAGAGGTTGGAATTACTAGATCAGGGTCCCAGCATGGTCAGGTTTTGGTGAGAGCCCTCTTCTTGGTTTATAAATAACTATCATCTTTCTGTGTTTTCACATAGCTGACAGAGAACTAGCTAGCACTCTGACTTCTTTTATAGGACCTTAATACTATTGGTAAAGGCTCTACTCTCATGACCTAGTTACTTCCCAGAGGCCCCACTTCCAAACACCATCACACTGAATTAGGGATTCAGCATATGAATTTTAGGTGGTTGGTCAGAAGCATTCAGTCTACTGCCTAGGGCAAGCCAGAACAGCCAGGCTGATTGCTTCTCCCAGTAAGCAGCCCAACCATTTATCACAGCAAACAAATAATATTAGTTTTTGCATGCGTCATGAGGAGAGGAAGTTGGGAAACATAGCTTTACCCCACATGGTTCTCTATCTCCTCAGTGTCACTGCTGGATTTTCTTCAGAATCTGTAACCACAGGTATACAAATGTGTTCTTAGACTCAAAAATGATCATAGGGCTAAGAACAATCTACTTATGTTATAAGTGGTCAACAGACACATGAAAAAATGCTCCACATCACTTGGGATTAGGGAAATACAAATCAAAACCACAATGAGATACCACCTCATACCAGTCAGAATGACTAAAATTAATAAGTCAGGAAACGACAGGTGTTGGCAAGGATGCAGAAAAAGGGGAACCCTCCTACACTGTTTGTGGGAATGCAAGCTGGTGCAGCCACTCTGGAAAACAGTATGGATGTTCTTCAAGAAGGCTAGAAAGAGAGCTACCCTATGATCCAGCAATTGCACTACTAGGTATTTACCCCAAATGTAGTGATCCGAAGGGGTACCTATACCCCAATGTTTATATCAGAAGTGTCTACAATAGCCAACCTATGGAAAGAGCCTAGATGTCCATCAACAGATGGATGGATAAAGAAGATGTGGTATTGGTATGTATGTGTGTACACACACACACACACACACACACACATATGCACACAATAGAATATTATGCAGCCATCAGAAAGGATGAGACCTTACCATTTACATCAATGTGAATAGAACTGGAGGGCATTATGTCAATCAGACAAATACAGTTATCATATGGTTTCTCTCGTATGAGTAATATAAGAAACTGTACAGAGGATCATAGGGGGTGGAAGGGAAAAATGGAATGGGAAGAAATCAGGGAGGGAGACAAACCATGAGAAACTCTTAACTCTAGGAAACAAACTGAGGGTTGCTGGAGGGGAGGTGGGTGGAGGGATGGGGTAACTGGGTGATGGGCATTAAGGAGGGCATGTGATACGATGAGCACTGGGCGTTCTGTGCAACTGATGCATTAATGAACTCTGCATCTGAAACTAATGATGTTCTATATGTTGGCTAATTGAATTTTAAAAAAGAACAATCTACTTATGTCTCTTCTGTTACTTTCTAAATTATGTATTTTCTATATTATTTTCATTGTTCATATCTTTGTGAATTGAAATTAATGTGGCTTCTTAATGTACAAATAATACCATTCCAAAAGATTAAATTCTCAGCCTAAGGAGCATAGCATTTATAAAGGAAGTTAAAAAGAAAACAACTGTGGAGCTTTTTCTAAAAGAGTAGAAATGTAAATAGTATGTAAAACATTTTATAAACCTGATTTTGATCATGAGAATATGGTAGTCATATCCCAGTAAATAAGATACCCTAGATCAATGAAAATTAAACATTCCTTACCACCATACTACATTTATTTCTGGTTCAACAGGTTTCAAACTCAATGGAGTAAAAAAGTGAATCATCAGTTTGCTTAGGGAAAGATACTAACATGAGATTATGACTAATCATTTGTCTCCTGATTGAAGATATAGAACAAAATACCATTTTGACTGAGACACAAATGACTTAAGAAATCACCTAACAAAATCTTGCACTTCAGAGATAATAAAATTGAGTCCCATAGCATTTAAATGATTTTTCCAAGATTACACATCTAGTTAGTAGTAAATCTGTGACTGCATTCCAAGCCTCCTGATTCCATCTTCAGTATTGAAACATTGTTCATTCATTCACTCTTTAATTTATTTGTTTATTCATTCAAGAGCATTTTGGCATATATAACATGTTAGGGACTAAGTTAGGTAATTAAAATAATTAAATTCAGCGTGTTTAGTGAAGCGGTAGTTGTGTTGTCAGTATACTGTGGGACCTCAGAGAGTGAAGAAGCACTTAGTACACATTAGGAATAAAGTTGTCCATAAACAGGTGATATTTACACTGAAACATGAAGAACGGGCAGTGGAAAAGTGAAGGAGGCCATGCCACAGTGAAAGGAATGCTCAGAGAGATGGATGCAGAAAGGGACAGTGTTTAGCGAATGGTAGGTCTCCCCATGTTTGTTCTTAGGAGAATGATAGTGTGGATGCAACTGAAATAGGCCTTTAATGACATGGTAAAGAGCATGAACATTCATGTTGGGGTTTGATGGAGCTCATTAACCATTGGATACTCTAAGGCTTTTTAGAACCTTGGGGGTGATAAAATTCATTCATTAACTAGAAAAATAATAGAGGCTGACAACACGTAGGGTGAATTAGGAGGAAGGGAAAAGCTAGTGAAGTATTCCAGATGAACGATAAGGAGTATATGAATTGAGGCAGTGTGGTAGGATGAGAGATATTTGAGAAGTGTTGGGTAGAAGTAACGCAAATCGGGGACTGTAGACAAAAGAGGGTTGGCCATAATGAACTTATGATTTCTCTTTGGCTCCTTTGTATAACTTAATAGGTGACCTTTGGGATCAGAGGCATAAGGAGTTGTAGACATGTTGAATATTAGCTATTTAAGTGATACTCAGGTGGAAAATATGTTAAGCAGTTATGTATAGGGAGTCTAAAGCACAGGAAAGTGAAGGTGAAGGCAAACTTTGCTTTGAGTAAGGATTCAGCTGGATATTGAGACCATAAGTGAAAAAATGAATTTATTGATGATGACAGTTTAGATTAAAAGGACTAAAAATGAATCATCATAGTTTGGTTTTTATTGTCAAGGATCCCTTTTCCGTTCCAGTGGGATTGTTTGAGGTTTCAGAATGTTAGAAAATATGGAGAACTTAAGCCATGTGATAGTTGGGTTTCATTCTACTTAACTTAATCATCCTATATAGCCAGTGACATTACTTCAAATTTTGGCCCTGAATGTATATAGGAGAAACGTATTTTCTGTGATCAGTAGATATACTCTACTACAACATTAGTATTTTCCTGTCAGTTTGCTCATCAAGCACTAGGCCAATTCCCTCTTGCTTAAACACCTTGCACAGCACCCAGAGGGTGGTCTTACACACAGCCACACATGTGTGGCCTATACACAGCAGTCATTTCCTTGAGAGCAGGGTCATTACCTTGCCCCTTGTGAATTTCATGGTTTGTGAGTCTTCTAGTTCTTCCGAAAAGATTCTCTGGTGAATATCTAACATCGTTCTGTTCTGAATCAGCTGCCACCAAACTGTCTCATAGTAGCTATATTGTGGCTTATTACTTTTGTATCTTGTTGCCTAAGTCCTGTGTAATTTCAGTTATTTAGAATATTATATAGCACAATATAATGTACTAAATTTCTTACAGCCTTAATCTCCATGTATTGCACAAATGATTTTTTTAATTTTGTCCCTTTACATTTATTCCTATGAATCATAAAATTGTTATCTATTACTTTAGGGTATGAACCCAAAAAGGCATTTCCGTATTATATTTCTTATAAAGGGAACCCTCACTGCATGATTTTTACTTGAGGGGTAGGGGTTTTTAACAGTGGTGGTTGCCATTTTTTAATAATTTGAGAAGAATTTTTCTGCTTTTTATTTTTTCCTTTCCTGTCCAATTGCGAATGGGCCTTTCTGATTTACTGAGTTCCCAGAAAAAAAAATGCACATGTAAATTTATATTATAGTGATAGTGGCAAAATAGGATATGTGACAGTTACATTATAAATTATTAACTTTGTTACTTACATAATTTGTATGACTACATAAATTGTAGTATTATATAATTTTATATTTTCTAAAAGGTCTTTTAATACCCAAACTGGCTATTATCCTGTAGTTTTTCCACTGTCAATCATTTGAAAAAAATCAAGGGAACATAAAGCACAAGATATCTAAGAAAATAAGAAATAGTTGCAATTCCACTTGTTATTTGGTTTAAATTTTCTTTTATAGAATACTTCAGGGCACCTGGGTGGCTCAGTTGGTTAAGCCTCTGCCTTCGGCTCAAGTCATGATCTCAGGGTCCTGGGATCGAGCCCCACGTCGGGCTCCCAGGGAGCCTGCTTCTCCCTCTCCCTCTGCCCTTCCCCTCTGCTCATGCTCACTCATTTTCTCTCTCTGTCTCTCTCACTCTCTCACTCTCTCAAATAAATACATAAATACATAAATACATAAAAAAATAAAGAATCTATTTCATTTTTATCTCAAGAGCTAACATACGTGAAATCAGAGTTAATGGAAGAAATAGTATCATATACACATTAGGAATTGTAGCCATTTTATCTTAGTACAATATTCAAAAAATACAATGCATATTATACCATGACTGCTACTTTTATACTGTTACATTAAAGATGGAAGATATGTACATATCATTTACATATTTTCCCAGAAGATGAATGCACCCAGTCTGGAGGACAGAATGCTGAACAAATTCTTGCATTAAATTTCATTTCACAGGATTCAGTTAAGTTACTGGACCCGTTGCAGGCACATTAGCTAAATGTTTTACCTCTAAGTATCTCTCATATGGATCTATAGTGTATCTTAATTTCTGTAATTTTCATTATTGCCTCAGTTAAAAATAGAGTTATTATTAGTGTTATGGAGCAGAAAGTAATACAAGAATTATGGGAAAAAAGATATTTCCAACCGAATGAACTTTTAAATGAATTTCTGATATCTGGTGTCTATTAAAACATGATTACAAATGCTATAAAACTTGTATGTGTATATATTCAGGTGTGTGTATCTTTTGAGAAATAGCTTATAGATTATTGAACTTGAGAACATATCTTAATAGCCTTAGACCTCACAGCATTAGGAAAAAACCAAATAACTATATATAGTTTTCACAACACACTGCTTTGATACTTTTTTTCTAAATAACTGTAAAAATAAATGAAAATTTGATGTTCAAAATAGGCCTGATCGACTTGTACAATAGTGTGATGTATATGACATCAGATATTATTTGACAGATGGAAGTGTGTGTGTGCATGTGTGTGTGTCTATTTGAGAGATGGAGATAGGAAGAGAGTGTAAAGAAGCATTGGCATAAAGTCTGAATGGCTTTATTCTTGACTTATCTGCTGAAGTTTATGTAATTACAACTTAGGTGACATTTTCTTACCTATGTCTCTTAATTTTAATTAGTAATTTTTATAATGCGGTTTTGTCTGTCTTATTTGAGTTTGTATAAGATAGGATTGAGGAAGTAATAACCTGGAATTTTTACCTGCTTTGTAATTCAGATAAAGGTCTTGATCCTGGCTTTGCTCTCCTTATGAACATTGTGCTTTCTATAAACTTTCCTGATCTGGTGTGGGAGTCCTTATAAAGTCAGGGGACCCTCAACCTCAGTTCTCCAGAATGTTCAGGCAGTAGGACCCTTTGATACACCTGAATGCCTAACAGTCATGTGGCTTGTATGATGAAATTCCGTTAGGACTTTCATTGTTTCTCCAAAAATTTAAAGAATGTATCCTACATTTTCAATAATTAGATTCTTACCACCTTTCAGAAACGAACTTGTTTATGGGACCTAATACATGTTTCTAAATCTTTTGGCAACAATTACTAATATCAGAAATGAAAGAGAGAATTTTGCCACAGATCACATAGATATTAAGAGAATAAAGGAATATTATAAACAACTCTGTCTCATGAATTTTATAATTTAGATGAACTGGACCAATTTCTTGGAAGTCATAATCTTCCAAAATGCACACAAGAAGAAATAGACAATTTAAGTAGTCTTATCCCTTAATACTAACTAGCAAAACCCCAAATGGTACATTGTCTGAGACCATTAAATAATCTTGCAATGAGCTTATTAATGCCCCCATATGATCCCGAAAGGATGTGTGGCCCTCTTTTGTGTCTTATTCCCAATTATTGGATGGTTTTCCTTAACACACTAAGCCAGGATATAGTTGACCATTGCCCACTACAGTGAGAAATTGATTAAGGAAATATTTAGATTATCGAAGCAACAAGACATAAAGAATGGTAGAACTTGGGATATAATCAAGATATATCTTGGGATTCTGAATTTAGAAACAAAATAGTCCATAGTCAGTATTACAACTTTACCAGTAGGGAGATCAGGCAGAATTAATGGGGGCGGAGAACCCACTAATTAAAAATATTTAGGAATGCCTG
Source organism: Ailurus styani (assembly GCA_002007465.1). Classification (NCBI taxonomy): domain Eukaryota; kingdom Metazoa; phylum Chordata; class Mammalia; order Carnivora; family Ailuridae; genus Ailurus; species Ailurus styani. Next base: position 23,036 of record LNAC01000595.1, read on the forward strand.
GGTGGTTCATTTGGTTGAGCATCTGCCTTTGATTTGGTTGTGATCCCAGGGTCCTGGGATCGAGTTCTTCATTGAGCTTCTTGCTCAGCAGGGAGCCTGCTTCTCCTTCTCCCTCTGCCTGCCACTCCCCTGCTTGTGTTCTCTCTCTCTGGCAAATAAATAAATAAAATCTTTAAAAATAAATAAATAAAAATATTTATCATCCAGAGAAATTTTGAGGAGGGCTCTGGATTTTCCATAGTACACAGGATGGATGCTTCATCTAGTCTCTTTCTTAAATGCTAGAGGAAATAGTGACCCCAGAAATCTTGGGTCTTGTAGACAACTAGATCAGAGCTGTTTGGGTTACATCATTATAGATATGTACCATGCCCATCAGAACGGTGGTGTGAGGAGTAAAGGAGGAGAAGAAAATTTGAGTAACTGCACCACCAACGGTGATAGAAAATGTACCTTTATTACTAACCCTTATAGACACCTGGTAGGTTTCAATTTTACTAAAGACATTTTAGTGACTGTTGAACAGATGAAGAGAGATAGGACAGATGCAAAAGCCACGGTTCCCCTCAAGCATCTTCTACCAGAAAACAAACAAAAACCCTTTGCTGATGCTGCTGCCTTCCTGACAGTCATGTACGTGTGGCTTCTTGCTGAGAGACTTGCTCTGTATTTTTTTTTAAAGATTTTATTTATTTATTTGACACAGAGAGAACACAAGTAGGCAGAGAGGCAGAGGGAGAGGAGGAAGCAGGGTCCCCGCTGAGCAGGGAGCCTGATGCGGTCCTCGATCCCAGGACCCTGAGATCATGACCTGAGTTGAAGGCAGAGGCTTTAACCCACTGAGCCACCCAGGCACCTGACTTGCTCTGTATTTAAGGCACACAGATGTAATAGGAAGTTGTACAAATTAAAAAAATAAGATTGAACAATTTAGTAAACATTTGATCTTTAACAGATGACAGAAGCATAAACACACTTACAAAACAATTGTCTTGAGAGGGTTATTTGCCTAATGAAGTCATGCCAAGCTGAAAGGGCAGAAAAAAATTGGAGGTCAGAAGTGAGAGCCACAGGAATAAGCTGAAAACAGCCATCAGTCCCACAAAACATATGCATGGGGATTTAATTACCAGAGACTCAAAGAGACAGCCAAATTTTATGACTATTTTCTTTTATTTTTCACAATGAATTGAGCCTTTCAGTGAGGCCATCAAGCAAATACTCTGCATCCATGAAGGGCTGTGTGGTATAACCATTGAAGTATAGTCCTATGCTTTTGGTCTCATAACAGACATGACAGCATTAAAAATAACGATTAGAAGTCTTTAGGGCTCAATGTAAACAAGATGCTGCACACAAATGTAATTCTTGGTGCAATTCTCAGGATGCTAGAGAAATCCAGTTTTTTTACATAGAATGTTTTGTATTTCTAGACACCATGCTAAATATTGTCCTGGACACTCAGCCTAAATCAGTGTTGCAGGGATGAGAGAATGAGCTTGATAGCAGAGCATTACACCTACTGCCTGGCTCTTTGTCTTCCTAAGTTCAGTACACATGGGAAGATCGTCACAATTTAGAGTTAAGAATTCTCTCTTTTTACATTTAAATTCAATTAGCCAACATCTAGAACATCATTAGTTTTTGATGTAATGTTCAGTGACTCATTAGCTGCTTGTAACACCCAGTTTGCATGTTACAAAAAAACAGAACTGATTAGTGCTGAGATCTTGAAGACACCACTACAAAGTTAGTGAGACACAGGGAAAAAAACAACAAAAAAGAAGGCACATAATGCATACTGGGTTAGTTCCTTTTTTTTTTTTTAAGAATACTCACCAGGGATTATTGTGCTTAATAGACGTAGTTATTTCTAATTCATGTAAGCTAATTTTCTTGAGAATTTGAAGAAGAAATTAGGAAGCCTCAGGTAAGCTGGTATAGGTAGGTAAACTGATACGGGTTTGATGGACCAGATACTTTTACACTTAATTATCTTTCTACATAATATTTAGGTTTATGTTAATGATGATGGCATTGAAATAGCATGCAGAGACATGAAGCACCATATATTTTTTCTTCACCAGGAAGAATCTTTATTTTTGAACAATCCTTTGTTTAAATGGTATGTAATGGTAACTGTGTCCATTGATGTCTCTTTTAATTAAGACTGCAGGCATACATTGTCTGAGACTGCTTCACTTTATTGCACTTCGCAGACACTGCATTTTTTGCAGTTTGAAGATCTGTGACAACCCCATGTCAAGCAAGGGTTTATTTGGGGGCTCTCTGTTGTGTTCCATTGGTCTGTATGTTTGCCTTCATACCAGGATCATGCCATTTTTATTACTATAAATTTGTAATATTTTTTTGAAATCTGAAAGTATGGCGCTACCAACTTTGTTCCTCGTTTTCAATATTGCTTTGGCTAGTTGGAGTGTTTTGTGCTTCCATTTGATTTTACGATTGATTTTGTTTTGAAAAATTACATTGGGATTTTAGTAGGTATTACATGAAATCTATAGGTTGCTTGGGTAGTATGGACATTTTAACAATATTAATTCTTCCAGTCCATGAACAAGAGGTATCTTTCCATTTATTTCTGTCTTTTTAAATTTCCTTCTTGAATGTTTTATAATGTTTACTGTGTAAGTATCACCTCCTTTGCTAAGTTTATTTATTCCTAAATTTTCTTTTGGATTTTCTACACGTAAGATCATGTCATTTGAGAATAGATGTAGTGTATTGAATAGAAATGGTAAAAGCAGGCATCCTACTCTGCTTCTTGATCTTAGAGGAAATGCTTTCAGTTTTTCACTCTTCAGTATATTAGTGGAGAGCTTATCATACATGCTCCATGGTTTTCTTCATTGAATAGATAAGCATGTGATTTTTATGTTCCATTCTGTTTATGTGGATTATCACATTAGTTTGTTGGCATAATTTGAACCTTTGCTGCATTGCAGGGATAAACTCCATTTGGGTATGGTGTATGATCCTTTTAATATGCTACTGAATTTGATTTGCTAGTATTTTGTTATCTGTATTCATCAGGGCTATTGACTTGTAGTTTCCTATTCTTGTAGTATCTTTGCCTGATTTTGATATCAAAGTAATGGTGGCCTCATAAAGTGAGTTTGAGAATGGTCTCTCCAATTCTTTTTTTTGGAAGGCCTTGAGGAGGATTGGTGATAATTCTTCTATAAATATTTGACGGAAGTCACTGATAAAGCCTCTAGTCCTGGATTTTTGTTTGTGGGAGGTTTTTGTCTACTGATTCAGTGTCCTTACATAATTTGTCTGTTCACATTTTCTATTGCTTTAAAATTTAGTCTCAGTAGTTTATACATTTCAAGGAATTTATCCATTTCTTTTGTATTATTCAATTTATTGTTGTATCATTGTTCATAGTAGTCTCGTGAGCTTTTGTGTTTCTGTTACATTTGTTGTAATGTCTCGAATCTTTCATATCCAATTTTGAGATTTTCTTTTACTTCATTAATTTAGTTAATTGTTAATTTACTTTACCTTTTAAAAAACCCCAACTCTTAGTTTTTCTGGCCCTATGGTCTTTCTAGTCTCTATTTCATTTATTTCTGCTCTAATACCTTCTGCTTATTCTGATCTCACTTCTTTTTTAAAAATTTCTTGAAGTAAAAGATTAGGATTTCAAATTTTTGTTTTGTTTTACTGTAGCTGTTTATCACTTATAAACTTTCCTCTTGGTACTTACTTTGCTACATCCTAAATTTCGGTATGTTACATTTTCATTTTCATTTGTCTTGAGATTAATTTTCTTTTTAGTTTCTTCTTTGCCCCTTTAGTTATTTAAGAATGTGTTAAATTCCACATATTTGAGAATTTTCTAATTTTCTTTCTTCTATTGATTTCTAGTTTCATGCCATTATGGTCAGAAAAGATACTTGGTACAGATAACCACCTTTTAAATTTGTTAGGACTTGTTTTGTGAACTACCATGATCTATCCTAGAGAATGTTCCACATGCACATGAAAAGAATATGTATTTTCTGCTGGTGTTGGATGGAATGTTCTGTGTATGTCTGTAGGCCCATTTGCTCTATAGTGTTACTCAAGTTTGCTGTTTCCTTATTGAATTTCTGTGTGGATGATCTGTCCATTATTGTAATCAGGATATTGAAGTCTCCTTCTATTTTTGTATTGCAGTCTGTTTCTCCCTTCAGATCCATCAATGTTTGCTTTATATATTTAGGTGTTTTGATGTTTTGTTTTTGTTTTTTTAAAGATTTTTATTTATTCGACAGAGAGAGAGAGATCACAAGTAGGCAGAGAGGCAGGCAGAGGGAGAGGGGGAAGCAGGCTCCCTGCTGAGCAGAGGGCTGGATCCCAGGACCCTGAGATCATGACCTCATTAGCCTCATCAGAGGCTCAACCCACTGAGCCACCCAGGCGCCCCAGGTGCTTTTATGTTTAAGGCATATATGTTTATAGTGATTATATATTCCTGATGAACTGTCCCTTATATCATTATATAATAGCCTCCTTTATTTCTTGTGACAGATGGACTCAAAAGTCTTTTTTGTCTGTTAGAAGTCTTTCGGTTACTGTTTGCGTGGGATATCTTTTTTCTCCATTGTTTACTTTCAGCCTATGTCTGTCCTTAAACCTGAAGTGAGTTTCCTATAAGGCAGCATATAGATGGATTTTAAAAAAAATTGAGTCAGCTACTCTGTCTTTTGATTGGGCAGCTGGATCAATTTATGTTTAAAGTAATTGTTGATAGTTAAGCACTTACTAATATCATTGTAATTGTTTTCTGACTTTTAGTTCTTTTGTCCCACTTTCTTTTGCTGCCTTCCTTAATGATTTGTTGATTCTTTGTAGAGATAGGGTCTGATTCCTTCCTTTTTTACTTGTGTGTATCTTCTATAAGTACTTTTCGTTGTGGTTACCATGAGACTTATAATAATTATAGTCTATTTTAAACTGATCACATTTATTGTGTACAAAATCATCTATAATTTTACTCCATTGTACACAGATACTGTTATTGTCACAGTTTACATCTTTTTATATTGTGCATGCATTAATAGATTGTTGTAATTGTAGTTATTTTAATACTTTGTCTTTTAACTTTTAAATTAGAATTAAAAGTGATTTACATACAACCATTAGAGTATCCTGTATCTGTGTATATATTTGCCTTTACCAGTGAATTATATACTTTAATATGCTTCAGTGTGGTTGACCATCCTTTCAGGTTAACTTGAAGAGCTCCCTTTAGCATTTCCTGTAAGTCAGTTATAGTGGTGATAAATTCACTCACTTTTTGATTGTCTGTGAATGTCTTTATCTATCCTTCACATTGGAAGGGCAATTTTATGTGATACAGTATTTTTGATTGGCAGGTTTTTTTTTTCTTCTTTTGGCACTTTGAATCCATCATTCCACTCCTGGCCAGTAATATTCTTGCTGAGAAATAATCTGATAGTCTTATGGGAGGCCCCTTATATGCCAAAAATATTTTTTTCTTTCAAAACTTTAAAAATTCTCTTCTTGTTTAAATTTTGACAGTTTGATTATAATGTGTATTAGTATAGACGTCTCATAATTAATCATCTTTGGAGTCTTTTGGATTTCCTGACTGTGGATGTCCATTTGTTTCTCCAGATTTGGGAATTTTTTGCCATTATTTCTTTATATAAGCATTCCATATCTTTCTCCCTACCCTCTCCTTGTAGACTTACATAATGCACATGTTGGTTCACTTGATGGTTGTCCTGGAAATCCCTGTTTTTCTTCACTTTCTTCCAATATTTTTCTTTTTTGCTTTTCCGACTGGATCATTTCAAATGACCTTTTTTGAATTTGCTGATTTTTCTGCTTATCAAATTTGGTGCTGTAGCAATTTTCCTATGGATTTTTTCAGCCCATTATTATATTATTCAGTTCCTGAATTCTGTTTGGTTCCTCTGTATGGTTTTTTTTTTTTTTAAGACTTTGTTTGTTTGACAAAGAGAGACACAGCAAGAGGGGGAACACAAGCAGAGGGAGTGGGAGAGGGAGTAAAAGCAGGCCTCCTGCCGAGGAGCTGGGAGCCCAATGTGGTGCTCCGTCTCTGGACTCTGGGATCATGACCTGACCTGAAGGCAGATGCTTAATGACAGAATCACCCAGGTGCCCCTCCTTTGTATAGTTTCTATTTCTTTGTTCTCATTTTGTTCAAGTATTATTTTCTTGATTTCATTTGTCTATCTGCATTCTCTTGTAACTCACTGCACTTCTTTAAGGTAATTATTTTAAATTATCTGTCAGGAAATTCATGTATCTCCATTTCTTCAGGGTTGGTTAATGGAGATTTATTTTGTTCCTTTGTTTGTGTCATGTTTCCTTGAATCTTCATGTTCCTTCTGGGTTAGTATTGGTGTCATTTGAAGAAGCAGGCACTTCTCCCAGTCTTAGAGTTCGACTTCAACAGTGAGCCCAGTTTGAGATTCTAAGAGCTACTCAGTTCTTTTCAGTGAATTATACTCTCTGGACTTATGAATGTAAATTCCTAAATAAAAAGGTGTTTTCTTTCCTTTTTTTCCCCCAGCATCCCATAACCTCTCGCTCTTTATGGTGTCTTACTGCTGGACTGTGGGATGGGGCATTGGAGGCATGTTCCACTCCTCTCCCTTTTGGTGGAAAAGTTTATGCCTTCTCCTTACAAAACTGCTGGGCACAGTTAGATGCCAATGATATTATCTGTTTTTAATCTGTCCCCACCAAACCATACGAGCTCCACCAACAGTTCAGGTGAGGCGAGACAGAAACCAGCCTCAAGGATTGTACACTGAAAAGAGGGGATTTTATTTTTTTTATTTTTATTTTTTTAATTATTTATTTATTTATTTATTTATTTAAATTTATTTATTTCACAGAGGGAGAGAGATCACAAGGAGGCAGAGAGACAGGCAGAAAGAGAGGGGGAGGCAGGCTCCCCGCTGAGCAGGGAGCCCGATGCGGGCCTCGATCCCAGGACCCTGAGATCATGACCTGAGCCGAAAGCAGAGGCTTTAACCCACTGAGCCACCCAGGGGCCCTTTTTTATTTTATTTTTTAAAGATTTTGTATTTATTTATTTGACACAGAGACAGATCAGATCACAAGTAGGCAGAGAGGCAGGCAGAGAGAGAGGAGGAAGCAGGCTCCCTGCTGAGCAGAGATCCCGACGTGGGACTCAATCCCAGAACCCTGAGATCATAACCTGAGCAGAAGACAGAGGCTTTAGCCCACTGAGCCACCCAGGCACCCAAAAGATGGGATTTTAGAGGCATGCTCTGCCCCTCTTCCTTCTGCCTGGGGGAAAAGCCTCAAGGTTTGCATCATTGCCCCTCTCCCAAGCTTGCAGAACCATGCTGGGTTCAGTAAACTGCCCACTCCTTTATACTTATCTGTACCTAAGCATCCAAATTATGCTAATTCCCTCAGCACTCCAGGTAAAGGGTATTAGACAAACTCCAGTCTTTTATTATTTCCTAGTGGAGAAGCCACAAGGTTCTGCACCTTCTCCAAGCACTATAGAATCATGCAGGCAGCAGTCAGTTGCTTGCCCCATTTCTTTGTTCTTAGCTGCCTCCAGGTGTGAGAACTATGCTGATTCCATCAGTGCTCCATGTGATGTGAGACAGAACCTAGTCTCTCAGGCAGCGCACTAGGTGGCTGAGATAATGGATGTACGTTCCACTCTTTTCCCCAAGGGAGAAAATACAGGCTGACACAGTCTCTCTTGGTACCTAGCTGTACCACCTTGGGGGAGGGGCTGATGCAGGTAAAGTGGAAATGTTCTTCCAATCCATTTCAGCATGACTGTTGTCAGTTTTATGCTTGTCTGGAGTACTATAACCAATTAACTGGGTTCTAGACTTCTCAGAAAGATATTTTGGCCGTATATTGTTGGTAAATTGGTGTTTTTTTCTGTGGGCCGACAGGGCTAGGACTTCCTATTCTGCCATCATGCTGATGTCCTTCTCAAGACCAGACTCTTTAAATGAAAAAAAACAATGAGACCGTCAATAAAATTACATTTTCAGTGCCCATGATTCAATCAAAACTTGCTAGATATGGGCAATGTATACACACACACAAGAACAATAGTAAAAATCAATAAGAACCAAAAAAACTCACAAAAAAACCAGAGATAATAGAATTATTAATAGAGAATGAGATTAAGAAATTAATTATGAATCTAATCAAGGTTTCAAAGAAAAATATGAATACAGTCAGGAAAAATGGAAGCTATATAGAAAAATACATGGATTTTAGAGATGAAAAATTATGAAAATTATGAAATAAAAATTTAATAGGATTAGCACATTAGTGCAGAACAGAAGGTCAGTGAACTTGAAGACATAGCAATAGTCTTAATCCACATTAAAGCAGAGAAAGAGAAAAGATGAAAAGAAATAGAGCTTTAGTGACCTGCAAGACAATATCAAAAGAATTAAAATGCTGCTAGTTTTGGGGAGCCTGGTGGCTTAGTTGGTTAAGCGTCTGCCTTCAGCTCAGGTCATGATCTCACAGTCTTGAGTAAGGCTCCCTGCTCAGTGGGAAGTCAGCTTCTCTCTGTCCTCCCCACTCATGCTCTCTCTTGCTATCTCTATTTCTCTCTCTCAAATAAATAAATAAAATCTTAAGAAAAAGAAATTTTATAAAACAAAATAAAATACTGCTAGTTTGAATCCTGAATGAAAAGAAGAGTAGAAAATAACTCAAAGAAATATCTACAACATCCATGTATTTGATGAATTCTCTATACCCACTGACTCAAAATCTTAGTGGACCCAAACAGGTTAAATAAAAAGAAAGCCTCTAAGACATAAGCAGTCTAATTGCTGAAATAAATGTGAAGAGAGAATTGTAAAATTAACCTTAAATGAAACTGAAATTTTTTTAAAATTTAAATTTTTTAATTTTTTAATTCTTCACCACTCTACGTGTGCTAAAAGAATCATTAATGGGATTTATACAGGTGGAAGGAACTTAGGTCTTCCAGGAACTCAGATCTAAATAAGAAATGAAGAACACCACAAATGCTAAATATGTGGATAAACATAGCATAATTTTCTCATTAAAAAACCTTTAAAACGTAATCGTTTATAAAAGTAATATTTACAATGTGTTGTAATGAATTTACAAAAGCAATAATAAAGTAGAACAATATGTGACAACACAAGCCCAGGGAGAGCATGAATAAGGTTCATACTTATGTTTATTAACACAGCACTGTGAGGTTCATACTTATGTTTATTAACATAGATAAGAGTAGCTGAGAGTAGACTATTATAAGTTAAGCATGTGTACAGGGTTCCAGGTATATGAATCATCAGTCTTACACAATTCACAGCACTCACCATAGCACAAACCCTCCCCAGTGTCCATAACCCACCCACCCTATCCCTACCTTCCCACACCCCAGTAACCCTCAGTTTTTTTGGTGAGATTAAGAGTCTTTTATGGTTTGTCTCCTTCCCGATCCCATCTTGTTTCATTTTTTCCTTCCCTACCCCCCACGACCCCTCGCCCTGCCCTTCAAGTTCCTCATATCAGAGAGATCATATGATAATTTCCTTTCTCTGATTGACTTATTTTGCTTAGCATAATACCCTCTAGTTCCATCCACGTCATTGCAAATGGCAAGATTCCGTTTCTTTTGATGGCTGCATAGTATTCCATTGTGTATATACATACCACATCTTTATCCATTCATCTGTTGATGGACATCTAGGTTCTTTCCATAGTTTGGCTATTGTGGATATTAAGCATGCATATTTCAGGTCAAAGAGGAATCCTGTAAAGTTAGAAAAAAAATTCAGTAAATTAATAAGCCAGTAGAGGTGATAAAATTACAATTATTACAAGTACTCAAAGAACCTAAAAAAAAGAGGAAGAAGAAGAAATAGAGGACAGATGGAATCATTAGAAAGTCAGTGCAAAATAAGGCTTCCACAATATAAAAAATAAAATATGAAAGTAAAGGAATATGTGGAAAAGACTGGAACAAAGAAGGTACAGGGCAAAGAGAAAACAATTACTAATTAGGGAGATTCAGTGGCTCAGTTAGGCATTGGGCACATCTTTTCTAGTCAGGTCATGATCTCATGGGTCACGAGATTGAACTCTGTCTTCAATTCCATGCTCAGTGGGGATTCTACTTGAGATTCTCTCCTTCTGCCCCTCCCCCTACTCGCTCATGCCCATTCTCTTTCTTCAAATAAATAAATAAATCTTTAAAAAAACACAAATTAAAAAATAGAAAAAAGTATATGGAATGGAAACAATAATCTGGAGGAGCTATAATAATTTCACACAAAATCGGGTTTAATAGAGGTTTTTTTTTTTTTAAAGATTTTATTTATTTATTTCACAGAGGGAGAGAGATCACAAGGAGGCAGAGAGGCAGGCAGAGAGAGAGAGGGGGAAGCAGGCTCCTCACTGAGAAGGGAGCCCCATGCGGGCCTCGATCCTAATAATCCTTGAGATTATGACCTGAGCCGAAAGCAGAGGCTTTAACCCACTGAGCCACCCAGGCGCCTGAGTTTTTTTTTTTTTTTTTTTTAAGATTTTATTTATTTGACAGAGAGAGGCACACAGAATGAGAGGGAGAAGAAGCCTCCCTGTCCAACAGAGAGCCTCATGTGGGGCTTGATCCCAGGACCCTGGGATCATGACCTGAACTGAAGGCAGATGCTTAACCGACTGAGCCCCCCAGACATCCCACAAAATAGGTTTTAAAACAAAAAGTGTTACTGGGAACTAATAATTTATTATAAAAGGGTCAATTTGTCATACATTCCTTAAAGTATATGTATTCAACAAAGTTCCCAAATACATGAAAACACATGAAAAAACTGACAACTGAAAGGGAAACTAGAAAAATTAAAAATGTACTACATTTAAGTGTTTTGTTCTCAGTATTTGAGAGAGTGAAAACAAAATCAGTACACACCTAGATGTGGAAAACAGTATCAACTGTATTGTTATAATTCACATCTTTAGGACACTTCACCCCGTATGTCACTGGGAGAATTCTAAGGATGTCCGCCCATCAAGATTCCCTTCCATGTTCATTCAAACACTAATCCAGGTGTTCTGTCTACATAATGCTAGTCTCCAGTCATTTCCTTTAAGATAAGGAGATGAGCCTCTGGAGTACTACTCAGGGGATCCCTTTTAAAAGCAGAGCGATTTTTCTGGTTGGTGGGCAGAAGTTGACACTGGCTCTGAGGATGATGAAGGGCACTTGAAAGAAGTGCAGGTGGCTTACAGGAGCAGAAGAGCAGTCCCTGGCTGACAGCTAGCAAGGAAACTGGGCCCTCGTACCTACAGTTGCAAGTATTGGGACTGTGCCAACAACCTGAATGAGCTTCCAAGTATATTTTTCTCCAGGCTTCCAGATGGGAGTTTAGCCTGACCAATACCTTGAAGGCTTCATCTTAGGAGACCTTAAGCAGAAAACCCAGTATAGCCTATCCAGACCTGTAACAAACAGAACTTTGAGATCATATTTGGATATTGTGTGAGTTGGCAAATTTGAGGAAATCTGTAATATAACAATAGGAAACTTATATGCAGCTACAGCAAAAACTCTGATTTCAGTACACAGAGAACATACAATTAGATACTGAACCCTAAAACTAGTGTCAATAAATTTAAATGAATGGAAATTATACAAATAATAATCATAGTCATATGTCCTCTAAACATAATGAATTTAATTAGGTATGAATATTACCATATCTGGAATATTCCAAATACACAAAATTAAGGCTTAGTCTTCTAAATAAATTGATCATCAAAGAAGAGGGTGCATGGGTGGCTCAGTCAGTTAAGCGTCTGACTTCGGCTCACGGTCCTGGCATCAAACCCCACGTCTCCCTCTGCCCCTCCCCCCTGCTTGTGCTCTCTGTCTCTCTCCCTCAAATAAATAAATAAATGCAATCTTAAAAAAAAATCACAAGGGAAACTTGAAAACATTTAGAGCTGAAAATACAGCCTATCAAAATTATCACAGTAGGTGCCACTCCGTGTTTCTCTTAATCAGTTTTTTAAAAGTGTCAGTTTTACCTAAATTTTTAATTCTAATCCCTTCTGAGAATGAATTGTTTCCTGACTTTTTCCTACAATCCATTCTAAGGGGTAAGAGCACTTTCATATGCTGCCCATCAAATGAGTGGACAGCCCAGAGGCCACTGACATTGGAGAAACAGGAAAGAAGCATCCCATAAATGAATTGCTGCACTGTGACTTTAGGCAACAGAAAGAGCTTTCAGGAACGCGTGCTCTCTCTCTCTCTCTCTCNAAGAGTTCTCGCACGCGCGCGCTCTCTCTCTCTCTCTCTCTCTCTCTCTCTCTCTCTCTCTCTCTCTCTCTCTCTCTCTCTCTTTTTTACAGACTAGCCCTAGAGTTTGTCTTATACACAAAAGCCAGGCAGTAGGCTTCCAGATAAACACCTGGTTAGAAGTCATGCTGCCATTCATTTCCTTCTCTGAAAGAACCATAAATGATGGTCATGTTTATGGAGGAGAAATATTTCTCTTTAGTGAGTACATAACAGAAAATAGCATTAAGCTTCATGTACCTGGAGAACTAGGAACCATAAAACACACCAAATCCCCAAAACCTTACCTAAAAAAGCAACAGATATAAGCAGGTTGGAAGATGACAGTTAATGAGGATGTGGTTGTGTACAATGTCACCATTATCCTTGGTTGCTAATATTGGTTATTTCAGTAATAAAGAGCTAAGAATAAGTGTTTCAAAGTAAACTTCCTCCTCCTTCTCCTCCTTTCTCTTCTTCCTTTCCTCTCTTCTCTTTTAATAATACATGTTTTATGTGGATAATAAAACAGGAATCATGGCCCTTTAGCCACGTAGGGAATTGCACTGAAAGCAGATCTAAATAAATCATAAGATTTTCCCCAGCTGTCTTTGCTCTCAAACAGCACAGCTCCCGAAGCAGATTTCTGGATGTCTACGGCACTATTTAAAATATTTTTGGTAGTTTGACTCGTTATTCATTGTGTTTCCTTTTATTCATTTTGCTACATACATTCTGACTGCTCCTAGACCAACCTATTCATACCTGAGCAATTCTCATCAGAACTGTGAATTGTTCTTAGAACCATATTGCGGTTCAACATGGATACTTAGAATGCCTACTACATGCAAGACATGCATGACTGTAATTGCTGTACACAGACTTAGAAATGGAATATAGGTTTTAAATGATACAACCAAAAATATTTTGTATTTACTGAGTCCCCATTTTGAGTGAATCAGATGGTTCTTTTTACTGATGCCATAGTAAATATATGAAACATAAAGGGCATTGTTTAAAGTATTAGGAACAAATATCCTGGGTGATGGTATGTTTAGGTTGTCTTATGATGTTGTTGGGGGAAAAGGAGAAAGGTTCCTTTCTGGCTTTTGTTTATTTTTTATGTTTCTTAGGGGCAGGGCGTCAGGGTTAGACTGCCTGTGAAGAGGGTGTGAAAATAGGCACATCTCATACGTGCAGTGATCCATTATCTCCTTCAGCAAAAGACCGCATTTGTATATTCTTGAGTTAATGTTTTTGTTAATTTTGTACCCTTCATTAAAAAGCAATGCCATTAAATCAACCTACTGTGAACTAAAAATTAGGACTTTATTTCACATCTACAGATGTCTATTTTTATTGGTTTTACTTTGACATCTCAAAGTTTATCAACTTTTTTTCCAATATATAGTGTTAAAATCCAGAGAATTAGGGTGTATCAGAGTATATATCACATGATACTGGTGGACTCCATTTTACCATTACTTCTACAAGTAATTTAATTGCTACTTTTCAGTTTTGTCCTGTTGTTGGGACAGTAAGTCTACTGTCAACGCATCTCATGTTCTTTTATTTTTTTTTTTAGATTTTATTTATTTATTTTTTTGACACACAGAGAGAGATTACAAGTAGGTAGAGAGGAAGGCAGAGAGAGAGGAGAGAGGAGGAAGCAGGCTCCCTGCTGAGCAGGGAGCCCGATGCAGTCCTCGATCCCAGGACCCTGAGATCATGACCTGAGCCGAAGGCAGAGACTTTAACCCACTGAGCCACCCAGGTGCCCCCATCTCATGTTCTTGCTGAGTGTACCAAACTGTCCCTTGACATTGAACACTCTCGGTAGCTAGTCACAAAAGCAATGAAGTAGGTCAAGATGACTATGGAGTGACTCTCGTATGACTGGTTTCTCCCCAGAGGAGAGGAACTGTCTTGTTTGTTGCTTGTTACAAAAGGGATGGACCCCCGGGTCTTGGGGGCTTCAGGTGTGGTACGTGGTGAGCCATCAGTGGATGTCAAGGTGCCTCTGTGCTACTGAGATGCTGATCTATAATTAGACAAAGAGAAGGGAAATCCAGGACCACTTTACACAAGAGACTACAATGCTGGTGGAGCCTTGGCTAATGCCCCTAGGAGAAGAAGCAGTAAGAAAGGTTATGTTCTTAGAGGGCAAATGGCAACCATCCCACTCGTGAGTTCATGCTTCAAGCTACTATGATTCGATTGAGGACAGAATCTGCCCCAAAGAGAGCTTGCTACTTTGGATTTCTGTTTTTGCGATTACATTATAGCTAACTCAGGGACACTTCTCCAAGGCCAGTAAAATTCCATGCAATCCCATGGAGGATGCCAGTGAAAGCTGCTTCTTTCTGGCTGTATAATTTGACAGAATGACAGCTCTGAACATGAATCCCTCATACAGAGAATGACTGATAAGTTTTAAGGTCTGCTGCACTCGCCCTACTCCACAATATGGAGGACATCACTAAATTTGTTGTTAGTGCCAGGAGTATTCAAAGTATTCAATGCAAGCCAGTCAGGCGATTATGCAACTAGTTGAAACAAAGTATTTCTATAGAACCAAATTCTTCCATAAAAATAAATCTTCCTTTACTGGAGATACCAAGGGTATGGCTCTTAGAACAAATTAATCTTTAGGCCTCTCCACTATGTGACCCTGGACCTCAGTATTCTCATTTGACAGCCTTTATGGAAAAGTGAGAACCAAGGTGGATCTTTTAGGTTTCCCATCTACAGGTGAAACAGGAAGCCTTATATCCCAGTGAAGGTACAGTGGGGTAGGAGCAGAACATGATAGATACAAACGTTTATTGCTCTTTGAGTGTCAGGTTCTTTTGAGAGGTGTGAGCCAAGCATTCAGTTGGCTGGATTTTGGAAATGAGTGAAATCAGGAAGGGCGGTAACTGCAACCATTTGGGTATGACCGTTCACATGCTTATTATCTTCCATCGTGCGTCCTGCTGAACATACAATTAGCCTTGATGTTTCATCTGCTTGTACTATGAATGCTCATCAAGTCCAAGTGGGATTTTGTGCATTTCAAAGAACATCTTGTAGGGAGGCTGTAGTGGGATTAGCAGTCCCCATCATACCACCAAATAGGCTTCCCAATTACATTTACAAACAAACAAACTAACAAACAAACAAGCATTCTAGCATTCCAAGAGGAGAAGAGGTGGTCACAGAGTTCTTGGGAGTTGCTCAGAGTCCCTCTCCAACAATGCAGCTCACCACCTGTGTAAGTGCCATGTACTCTCTTCTTCACATCACCCCTTGGAAATTCAAACTTAGGGAACTAACACAAAACGTGGTAATGTTCTGGCTAGTGCTATGACTGTAAGCATTGACGGTCTTTCATCTCTGAGCCAAGAGTCTTGCATTTCCTAATAGCATCCATAAAACTAAGGCAAGCTAACTTACTAGCTTGCAGTGAGGGTCCACTTTCAAACCTTTCACATTTCTTAACAACCACATCAGAAGGAAAGGAGCAACATAGATTTAAGGCTCAAAGATTGATCTCTGAGACAGGAAAGGAGCATTTACTTGGCCCCATGGCCCTCAGTACCAAAAAGAAAGTCCAGTACCTAATTAGATTGTTTGGATATTAGAGGCAATATTCGCCTCATCTGGGGGCCTTTGTGCAAGTTGACCAGAAATTATGGCCGGTGCGGCTGGGGTCTTGAGCAGTGTACAGGGCAGTAGGCCATCTCAGCAGCATTCCTCTTGCGGTTTAAATCCCCCAAGGTTCCATCTGAGCTACAGAGATCTGTCGTTGATGACTACATTGACTGGCACCTCTGACAGAGGGAGGCAGCTTCTGTGTGGGCGGTTCTCTGTAGGTACTGAACTCATTGCTTCCCCAGTAGGTCTGCCACTGCATTCACTTGAGAGACGGGTACTGGCCCGTTTTGGGGAACTCCTGGAGACCAACTGCCTTTCACAGGATTCCCAGGTGAAACATTGTGCCCAGATAGTCTCGTGTTGGACTGGGGACCACTCAGTGGCTAGCCACAGAGTTGAAAATGTTCAACAGTCTTCTTTTATTAGATGGAGATGGTATATTCAAGAGAGAAGCCATCTGGTTCTGCAGTCATGTCTTCCTCATACAGAATGGTCACAGGCACATCTTTAGAGTCTTTCACCCGCCCCTTGACCAATAACAGAAAGCTTTGATCACCTTGGGAGCCTGCTTCCAGGATTTCCTGAGGATGCCTGGACTTGGTTTATTGATGGCTTGGCCGGACTGAAAGTCACTGGTGTCCACTAGGGGGCAGCAGTCATCCAGCTCCAGTAAGTACTCTGAAAAACTATTGCTCTGGCCTTAGACCAGTAGTCTGCAAAACCAGTCTTTATTGTGTATGTTTCACATATGAATTTCTTATTTTACTAGGAGTATTTTAAACTCGTAGAAGGCAGCAATCAGATCTTGCATATTCACATGTCTCCATGCCAGGTCCTATAAGAATTATCCACTAGTTCAAGATACATGTCTTCAAAGAATGTATCATTTATTATAACTGAATTTAAATTAGATCTTCATTTCTTTAAGAATGTGTTTTTATTTCATATCTTGCTTCAGTGCATTTGAAGCATAGAGTTCAGTTTATTTGTTCAAGCAACTAAAATCCTGGTTAGTTGTTTAAAAAAAATAATCATAAGGCCATGTAACAGTTCACCTTATTGTAATTAGAATATTTAGGTGAGTCAATGACTGAGGTTGGGGTGTAGATAGTGAGTGGTGGGTTCTTGCTATGTCCTGGTGCAAATCCCTATGGTCTTTTTGTCCCAATCAGATACACTGAGAGCATGGACTGACTCCTGAGAGTTGGCTCCTGAGAGGTGTGTCTCCTTGATTCAAAGAATCCTGTTAGTTAGGTTGAATGCTCCCTAGCCATAGCTCCTGCCTCCGGTAATTATTCTTATGCTTGGTTCTTCATGACTCAGTATTGAGTCTCACGAGACCTAATGTAACCAAAAACTACTATCGGCATAGAATCATAGGGATAGCTTTGCATGATTTTATATCTAGCTTCAAACCTCTGCATCAGTGATTCCTTGGAAATTAAGCTGAACCAGGGGAGGCTGTCCTGAGTTAATTTTCCATTATATGTTAGAAAGTAGATATACTGTCTGGCGGGTGATATTGCTTCTTAGGTTTCTGCATTAAGTTCATCCCCAGACTCTAAACCACAAGTAGCAAAGCTGCACAGTGGAAAGAATATTGGACTTGATCTTTTTAATGAGTTTTAGCTCTTTGTCTCCTCAGAGTTAAAAATATAGCCTTAAGTAAGTGACTTCAATCTCTGCCAGTTTTCTAATGTGTCAAATCTCAAATGAAACTAATTGAGACCTAACTAGTCTTCCTGCCTCCAGTCATTCCCAATTTTAATTCATTTTTCAGTTTTAAAAGGTTAAACTTCCTAGAACAATATTCTGACCACATCACCCCACTTCACCCCCCTGCTGAGAATTCCTGAGTATTTCCTCTGCTGAAAGATAAAGTTCAAACTCCTCAGATGGGTATGTCACTTTGTTTCAATTCAACCTACATTTGTTAAGGGGATACTGTATATAAAATAATAATCGAGGCTGTAATGATGCAGAGATGAATGCCATAGGCTTCTTCCCTTTTTTTCATTAAAAACTTACAGTGTAATAGGAGAGACATCCTTGTAAATGAACAGTTATTTTTTTAAAGTCATACTATGTGCAGTAGTACTGTGATAAACATGTGTTATGAAGATCCTCCAAAAAGAAATAAATAATTAAAATAGTAATACCAATAGCCATTATATTAGTAATAATAATAATAATAATGAGAGCCAATATTTGTTGATAGATGTATGGTGTATCAGGACACTGAAAGTTTAGGTGTGTTTTTTTGTGAAAGCTTATGTTCTTTTTACAAATGATACAATTTAATGAAAAGATGAGAAGTGGGATTCACACTCGGATTTGCCTAATTAAAACATCTATGTCCCACTGTATTAGTTTTATGTGGTTGCCATGACAAAATACTGCAAATCTAGTGGCTTTAAAGAACACAAATTTGTTATCTCACAGCTGTGTAGGTCGGAAGTGGGACTCAGGTCTCATTGAGTGAAAATCACACTGTCTGAAGGGTGCATTCATACCTTTCTGGAGGCTCTAGGAGAGACTCTGTTTCTTTTCTCATTCAGTCTGTTGGCAGAATTCAGTTCCTTGTGGTCATAGGGCTCGGCTCCCCATTTCCTTGCTAGCTGTCAGCTGAGGGTTGTATCCGCCTTTCTGAGGCCACCCATATTCCTTGGCTCGTGTCTCTCTTGCTCCGTCTTCAAAGCAAGGAATAGTGAATCAAGTCCTTCTCATAATTTGAATCTTTTCTGCCCCTCTCTCACTTTTCACACTTTGGTCTCCTATCCTTCATCTTGGACTTTTTAGGATTTATGAGATTAGATTAGGTTTCTAGGAGAATTCCAGATCATATTCCCATTTCAAGGTCCTTACCTCTAATCACCCTGCCAAAATCACATCTCCACCCCCACCCCCGCCATGTGAAGCAACATATTTGCAGAGATTTGAGCAGGGACATTATTCAGACTACCACTCTCAGTTTATCTTTTTTTTTTCCCTAAAGAATAAGATATCTTGTAAAGCTGTTAGTTGGTTCTAGTGGAATAGTAGCCTTTTAATAGAGATAGGTATATCCCAAACTAGGAAGAACGTGGGCAAGGACTCAGGTACATAGAAGTCCGTGTGTGTTTAGAGGAATGGACAGGTATCTGGTGTGAATGAAAGACAGACACGGTCTGGCTTGTGAATGCCTCTGAGTAATGTACTCAGGAGTTGAGGGTAAATCCCAGTGAAAATGGGGATTAGGAAATGCTTTGACCTTGAAGTGGACAGCTGAAAATCCCTCATCGTTATATCTCCACTAATTCCATACATGAATGTTGGAGTGAGGGGACGTGGAATGAGTTCTGGCTCCAGTAGTGACTGGTTTAGTCTCTCCATGATTGCTCTTACCGTTTGATGTGGAACAAATGCAATCGTAAACGTGTGTGTACATGCAGGTCCGTGTGTGTACATGCAGGTCCATGTGTGTATTTTTCTGCACACGCACACACATATGAAAGTATTTGTAAATTATCAACTGCTATAAAAATATTCATTTGCCTCTCAAGTAAGACTGAGTTGATTCTTAGCCACAAGCATGCTGTGACTCATGCCTGTTTTTATGAATCATGCCAGTTTTCAATCGCTGGGAAGGCATTTTTTTTAACTCTTTGTATTTCTTCCATGAATTCTACTCTTCTTTTTAAGGCGGCTTAGTATCCGGTTCTTCAGTGTCCAGTTGCTGTGACCCCCGTCACCTCATGTCCCCCAGTGTCAGTGATCTTTCACTGCATTCACAATGTCATTCAGTTTTCTCACCCTACGTTCAACTGTGTGATTAGTGAATCTTTACTATAATGCATACATGGGTGTTATTTTTAAATTTCTTTAGGACAGACATGTAACCATTTGCTTCTTGTGATTTCCTAGTTTATCTGTTTGGCCTAGGACTTTAGGCAATGGACTATAATGAAAAAGAACACAATTTCAGTGTTAGTTCCATTTGGGTCTAAATCCCAGCTCTGCCATATGCCAACATTATGAATGTGCCCAGGTTAATTAATTTTGGTATAAAATCAAGATATTTATTTTTAATGTGAGAATCATAAATCATAAATTTATGAATTCATATTTATTATATTTAATCAAATTTAAATAAATTTAATTAAATTTAAATAAATTAATACCATATGTATTTGTTGTATTCATTAAATTATATAAATATGTAATTCATAAATTTACATTTATGAATTACATATTTATAAATAAATTTATAAATTATTATATCTATGTGCTGTCTGGTATTGGTTGACATTCAATTAATTTTAGCTATGGTAATGAAAGTGATGACTACTAATGAATGTTTTCATTTTTTTTCATTTTTTTCATTTTATTTATTTATATTTCAAAACAGCCTTGTAAGTGGGGTCAGTTGTAATAACTGTTATAGTAATGGAAGCATTTTTATACAGAAAGGTTAAAAGAACCGATTAAGACCAGACTTTCAATCACTGCAGGTCTGTGAATTGACCTCAATGTGGTGACTTTTGGTGCTGTGATGAGTTAACTATTTTGCTTCCTGCAGTCAGCCCTCTTTTACCAAAGGTGAAATTTGTGGTGCTAAACAAAAAAAAATAGCTTTTCCTTACAATGGTTGTTATTTACAAAAATATTATATTTTTAAAAACCTCAAAAGGAAGGTACATTTGATTACCTTATTAATTGCTTCAATTCCTCTACCTTTTAATTCATTTCTCAACCTATTTTTTGTAATTTATGACTATTCCCCTTTCTCTTTATAAATACATTGAATAGCTAGCTAACTTGCTAGCTGGATATCTAGCTAACTAGATAGCTAGCTAACTAGCTAGCTATGGTTACTCGTCAGCAAATCTCAGAGACAATTCAGCATTATCCCTCTCCAGAGATAACAGTTGAATGTGGCAGTATAGTCAGTATGTACTAAGGCTTGATTAGCTGTGATAATATATCTTGGCTGATTTATAGACTTCAAAGCCATTTACATTTCCTGCAAACTCAATTTTCTCATCTATACAAAAGGATCCTGGTCTCTACATCTCCCTGGGGAATGAAATGAGAGTAATATAAAATAATACATGTTAATATTCTACAAAAATAATTTCCAGCGTGATTCTAATTTCTCTTTTTTTGCAAATAATGATAGAATAGAACTTTATTCTGCCTCAGATTTCTCTTCACTGCCCCCCCCAACTCCTACTGAGTAAAAGTTTACATCATTCATCCAGTTTTTTATGCCAAAACTTCAAAGCAATTCTTGAACTCTCTCACTCTGATTATCTATCTTCAGTCTGTTAGAAATTTCTATGGGCTCTGTCTTAAAAACATTTTCAAAATTCATCTCCTTTTCACTATCCATCCTGTAATCACTCTAACGACAATAATGATAGTTCACATTTGTTAAGTACTCACTTTGTTCCAGGCACTGCCTATTTAATACTCTTAATACTGCTAGTGTGAAGCTACCGCATTGCCTAACCGGGTTACTGTAATAGACTCATAATTGGCTTCCTTATATGCATTCATGCTTCTCTTTTGTCCACTTTCCATATACTAGCCATAGATTTTTTTTAAGAATTTTTTATGTTATTAATTATCCTGTGATTCTAGGCAAAAACTGCCAGTAGCTCCCCATCTCAGAGTAAAGCCAAAGTCTTTACAATGGCCAGGGAGCCTGCCTGTTGCTCCCCTCTGTCTCTCCTCCTATAATTTAGAACCATGCACATTAGGATCTAGCCACATGGGCTTTGTGATGACCCTCCGTAACTCAAACGTAACTTGTGATTCCCTTGACCTACCTTGCATGGCTTTATGCTTTACTTTTTATTTAGGTTCTTCACTCCTATGTTACATCCTTAGAGATGCCTACAAATGACCACTGCCTCTTCCACCCACAGTTTACTCTCACTCTATTGTATGTGTATTCCATCATTATCTTTCTCCTCATTGGAGGAGAAACACCACGGGGACAAACACCATATACTTCAACACTATACTCCCTGTGCCAGAGCAGTGTGCCTGGCACAAAGGAGGAAAATGGTTACTTCTTTATTGTATAAAGGAATAAGTGAAGTAATGACGTGAAAACTCTAGTGATACTTTTGGTCTTATCAAAAGCTTGTTACAAAGTTTAATTCCCTTGGGCGCCTGGGTGGCTCAGTGGGTTAAAGCCTCTGCTTTCCGCTCAGGTCATGATCCCAGGGTCCTGGGATTGAGGCCTGCATCGGGCTCTCTGCTCAGCGGGGAGCCTGCTTCCTCCTCTCCCTGTCTCTCTGCCTGCCTCTCTGCCTACTTGTGTCAAATAAGTAAATAAAATCTTTTAAAAAAAAACAACAACAACAAAAGTTTAATTCCCTTAACATACTATCCATTTATTTATTTATTTATGACATGCACTTTACAATATTGAAGATCCATGGGAGAAATTTCTTTACAGCATAGTGTCAGGGAATGCTATGTTTCTCTCTTTTTTTTTTTTTCTCTTAAGCAAATAATGTGACTTTATCTTACAGATACTGATTTTTATAATTCTTTATGCCTCCCTTTTGTAATATTTTCAGAGTGATCTCGGGGCCCAGTTATTTTAACTGCAGGATGATTTTATCTAGATTCGGTGCATGAGTCCCTCTTTATGCAGGGCTGATACAATTAATTTGCATGTTTGGCTACTTCAGTTTTTACTGAAAAGAAATAAAATATTAAAATACTAAAATTTATCTATGCTAATCTCTTTAATTGTGTTTATCCATTATTTGACATGTGGATCAGCTTATCATGGTTTAAACTAAGAGGCAAAATGACTTGCCCTTGATACAAGAGGCTGGAGTTGGCCAGATGAAATCTTTGGGTAATTCTAACCATGTTGACCCCTCAATCTGTTTATCCTCACACTTTATCGGAAGATTCCCTGCAAAATCTGAATCTGATGCTCTCAGAGTTCCCGTGTTCAAGATAGTTGCTATCCATTCAGTGTTAAACAAGGGGCTTCAGGTATTCCGTCCCTTCTCCTTACCACATGAAGGAACAGAACAGTCATATTCATTCCATTATTATTTTAAGAGTCATGGGTGGGCGCAGCAACAAAAACAGAAGCATAGTATGTGAATTCACAGCTCAAACAGATATATGAGACTAGGGCCGTTAGCTGTTCCCTGGAGCATATTGGTTTGGAGTAGGTTAATTAGATTACATAGTTGATAAAGTGAGGTGAATTGTCCAGTCCTAATACCATTCCATGGTAGATGTTCAGTGTATCAGTGGTATCACTCTCATAGGGTGATTTTGAGAATTATGTGACATAATGCACCACAAACACTTACCACAGGGCCAAGTAGGAGTAAACACTTGATAATTAAATTATAAGCTATTATTAATGTTATCATTTTACTTTGTACATGCCTAATAAATTTTAATAAAGCTAGGAAATTTTAAGTCAGATACATATTAGATGTAATAACCTTGGAAATTGTGCTTTAGCTTTCTTATCCTTTATCTCTATGTTTGAAAGCAGAGATAACTAAGATTGTGGAAACAGCCCAAATGTCCATCGACTGAAGAATAGATAAAGAAGTGGCATATATGTATAATGGAATACTACTTGGCTGTTAAAAAGAATGGAAACTTACATTTGCAATGATACGGATGAAGCTAGAGAGTATTTTGCTAAGTTAAATAAGTCATTCAGAGAAGGACAAATACCATATAATTTCACTTATATGTAGAATTTAAGAAACAAACAAGCAAGGGGGAAAAAAAGGGAGAGAGAGAGACACAAACCAAGAAACAGACTCTTCACTAGAAACTTCTGGTTACCAGAGGCATGCAATTGGAGATGCACTGCGTGGGTTATGGGCATTAAGAAGGGCACCTGCCGTGATAAGTCCTGTGTTATAATCAACTGATGTACCACTAAATTCTACTCCTGAAACTACTACTACACTATATGTTAACTAACTGGAATTTAAACAAAAACTTTAAAAAAAAAGAAAATAGAGGAAACTAACATTTCTCATATGAGGATTAGAGATAATATTCATCAAGTACCCAGCACAAAGCGCAGCATGTGGGAGGTGATGAGTAACTAGTAGTTACCATCATGACTAATTTTATCATCCACTTACACATGGCTCTGCAGTCATTTTTAACAATACCTTTTATACATATGCAAATTCGTAGATGTAATACTCTGACAATATGCATGCACAAAATATACACATTTGTTTGTAATGTGAGTTATGCAACACACACACACAAATACTGGAGAACAATTTTACCCTAGTTTGATGATGCATGTTTTAAGGAAAGAGAGCCCATGTAGTAACCTTGTTTCAAAAGACTTTTGTACTCTATTCATTATGAATGATGTATACAAAGTTAAAAATATATACATTGAAACAAATTCAAACCTAATTTATCCCAGTTAATTTGAAGTGTAACTGGAGTGGTGTTTAGGCATACAAACACTTGAGGTTTGTTTTGCTTCCTATTAATAGAATTTAGCTTAGATGACTTGTTTTATTTTCCCCCTTGAATTAGATAATTGTCTTAGTTTCACTACATAGAATTTGTTTTCACCAGGTTGGCAAGGTTTACAAATGGAAATTGCTTTGTTATAGATCACATTATACACAGGTAGTATTAAATGGGGATTGTGATTGTAGAATTCTGTCTATAGACATAATAAGGAAATCTTTGCTGAAAGTGTGAGAAATGTATATTTTGAACAAATTGAATAGCTGCTGTTACTATCTAAAACAGAATAAAGAAGCTCAAAAATGGTCATTTTCATCATAGAAAGTAGGTCAGAGGTGATTGACTCTCCTCTAATATCCTCAGTCTTGGAATCTCAAAGTTCAGCAATCCAAACACAGCTCTATCCCTGTCATTTTTGTCCAGAAACCAAAATGCTAACTCATCTTCCAGTAAACCATCTCCTGGAAGGCTCTCACTTGCTCACAGATAGGTGCCCCTCCTCCTTGCTCTCTTCAGTTCATTCATTCGCTTGTTCATTCATTCATTTCTTCATTCACCCAGCAAAATGCACAGTGAGCATTGTCTGAGTACACACATGGTAGTTTCTCTCCTCCATGGGCTCTGTGGACTAGCAGTGGGAAAAAGTCATTATGCACATAACCATGTAGACAAGTACAATGACTATTATTAAAGTTCTGTGAAGAAAACCTGCTTGGTATGATGAGAGACTGTGATGGACAGTCTTGACCAAGACTATTATGCAGAAAGTGGATATTGAGCTGAAATGTGCAAGATTTTCAGAGAGAATTCTAGAGGCACGTGGCCCAGCATATGTAAAATATCTGTGGTTGGACAGGCTGAAAGAAGGCTAGTAGGTTTTTATGGTGGGGAGTTGAGAGGGGACCATGAGATGAGGCTGGAAAGGTGAGCAGCACACCATCTTTGAGTTGAATCTATATCCATCAGCTCATTAACATATTTGGTCTTTACCTTAACTCTGATAGGAAGCCATATAATGATGTTTGGGCAGCATAGTGATCCAGTTTGCATTTCGAAAACATTGCTCTGTTTACCATGTACAATATGATTTTCAGGGGGACTAACATGGATTCAGAGCCATCAGTTAGGAAGCTGTTTCTGTCAGCCAGAGACATAATGTCCTTTGAGAAGTGGGTGATTCAAGAAATATTGAGAAAATAAAATGGGACAGTGTTAGTGGTTGGTTGAATATGGGAAATGAAGGAGAAGCAGGGATCGATGATGACTACCAGATTTCTTCTGAATTCTTTTACCACTACCTACTTTCCCTATTCTACTTTTTGTAGTTCATACTCCACTATAAATGTAGTACAGATCTTAGATATTTCAGAGAGGATTTCATTCCTTATATCTACTTTTCCAAACTGGAATTTGGTTCTTCCTTAATTTCAACATTTCCTCCACTGCCATCTGGAATGGAGAGTGTTCAGTCTTCCATTTGCCATACACCATGGCGCCCAGAAAATCGTCAACATTCTTGTCCCTCAGTCCAGGTTAATACTCATCAGAGGAGCTTTAGCTGTTTTGGATTCCCCAACTAGAACTGTACTATTGAATCCTTTCTTTATCCTAGGTAGATGTCCTGGCGTGTTATTTTTAAATAAAGCGAACATTTATTTAAATATACATAGTATTATCAAAACTGGGCTGGATAAAAGAAAAATTTTTTTCTGACATCTGTCTTTAGTTTCTACTTTCAGAGGAACTGGTAATTTCTTATGTCTCTTTCCAGGGACAGTCATTAAACACACGAGCTTGAGGGCATCTGGGTGGCACAGGCCGTTAAGTGTCCAATTCTTGGTTTCAGGTTGAGTTGTGATCTCAGGGTCATGGGATTGAGCCCCACATTGGGCTCCATGTTCAGTGCAGAATCTGAGTAAGTTTCTCTCTCCCTCTGCCTTTGCCCCTCCCGCTTATGCTCTCTCTCCCTCCACAATGAGTGAATAAATCTTAAAACACACACACCAGCATGTGTGTATGTTTTGCATGTGTATGTATTCCTCTTTAACACTTTAAAAGTATTCTTTTAATCTGCATGCCAAAGTAAATTTCAAAGTTTAAAATATTTAAATATTTTAAGAAAAAGAAATTATACAGTAATCATACAGTACTAGAAAAATATGGGAGAATTTTATTTAATATTGGATTGTCAAAAACCATAAAAAGGAAAGATTGACAAACTTGACTGCATAAAAGTACAAAATATAATTTTCCTGAAGTAATTTAATCCTGATATTTATCCCTAGATCATACTTCTAACTCTAGCTCTCTGTCTCAGGGTAGTGGCTTCATTTTTGATGTCTTAGAAGGAGTTCTCCCTAAATACTCAAAACCTCTATCAAGTACACTGAAAAACAATAAAATATTACTATATTTTACATTTCCTGACAGCAGAAGTAATTCCCTGGACTGTCTTCATGTTATTCCTGATAGTTGAATTTAAAACTTCAGAAAATGACGATTTTAAATGATCAAGCTCATTACCTTTCCTTCTTAAATGCGATACACTAGAAACTCAAGGTATACAATTTGTTCACTACCAAGATGTCAGCAATTTCCTCCAAGTCAGAATCATAAAGGAATATTTATTTTTAAAAGGTACCTTTGGATTTCTTGTTTGAGTGATTTTCCAGCATAAGATTAGAACTAGTTGAATATTAGCATGTCACATTACCATAGCATTTCTTAATGGTTAAATATTAAAACTAGATAATTAAAAACTGAGGAATAAACCATTCTTTCTGCAAATATCTTTTTGAATGAGCATGAGTTGCAATTTAGTGTAAATTTTTGTCATGCTGATCTAGGCTGTAGGAAGTGTTCCTTGTACATTTTGAACATTTGATTGGAATGAAGAAGGTAGAAGCTGCCAGAACAGTATTTGGGCCAATTTGTGGTTTGTTTTCAGTCGAGGGCTAAGCCCATGGCCCAAGAAGCTTATAAATAGAGAAAATGCTGGTTTTTGAGCAAGGCCCTTGGCCAGACTGCAGTAGTTAGCCACTTGGAACCGTGGTGGGCCTTTCTCCTCAGACTCCCTTCCATTTTCCTTGTTTCCTTAACACAAATCACAATTCTTCTACCTGTTTTCTTTGTCCATTTCATAAGGCTACTGTCATCTATTTTATGGAATTTCTTTCCGTGTGTTACCTCCTTTTGTGTTACCAATAAAATAGATGCTGCAGTACCTTCAACTTTTCAAGTCTTTGCTGCAATTTACTAAGGGGAAAGGTCAAGAGGCTTAAAAAATAACAAATATGAAGGACTTCAAAAAGGTTTCAGGGTCTCCCAAAGCAACTGGTCTACCTTTTTTTTTTTTTTAACTTACTACAAAAAACCCAAGAAGAACCATAAGGGTTTTTATCTTCTATCCATATATCCCTTAGAAGGGTTGACTGCTCCACTGAACTGTCTTGCCACATAAATAGAATTGCAAAGTGAGAAAAAGAAAACCAGCCCATGGCATCTGGGACCTCGCCTGGCACTATATCATTTAGGCATTGGTGGTGCTATGAGCTGGTGGTTCTCCTGTTGGACATAAACAATTTCACAGAGTGTTACCATTTGACAAAGCCACTCTGAAACCATGGATCAAGATAAAAACAAGATCACTTTATAATCATGACTGAACACAGGCAAAACACGACCATTGTCTTGGCAAAAAAAAAAAAAAAAAAAAAAAAAAAGACCAAACATCCCAATATCTTGACTCATAGGAATGTTTCCAACCTATTATAACTGTAGCCTATTTTAGTCTTCCCTTTGTTAGGTAAGAATCATCAAAATAGCCAATCACATAATTACTTCTCCTTCCTGAGAGTACCCAATCTGGGTCAAAATTCCACTTTCTTTGACCCCCCCCCAAAATAACCTACACAAAGTCCTAATCTTATATTTTTTAAAGATTTTATTTATTTATTTGAGAGAGAGAGAGAGAGAGCACAAGCTGGGGGAGAGGCAGAGGGAGAGAAGCAGACTCCTACTGAGTCTGATGTGAGGTTCGATCCCAGAACCCTGGGATCATGACCTGAGCCAAAGGCAGACGCTTAACCAACTGAGCTACCCAGGTGCCCACATACTAGTAATTTTTAATTTGATGCTGGAATTATTAATTCATGTTGCTAATTGTTGAAGCTTGGTATATTCCTTTAAAAAGCATTGAACTTTCTTCTAGAGGCACTTAAGTTGCTAACAGTTCTGTTTGGTCCTTTTGAGGTTTATTTTTAAGTTTTTTTAAAGGACAGATTTAAGATAGAAGTCTGCAACTTTTTGACATTAATTTTTTGAGGTATAGCTAAACATACAATATTATATTATTTTCAGGTGACAACAGTGATTTAGAAATTACATACATTACAAAATGCTCACCACAATAACTGTAGTTACCATCTGTCATCATATAAAGTTATTACAGTATTACTGGTTATATTCCCTATGCTGTACTTTCCATCCCTGTGACTTTATTTTATAACTGGAAGTTTGTATTTCTTTATCACTTTCCTCTTTGCAAATTTTACTCTGTATTTTTTTTGAACTCAGAAAACTTTAGTTTTTAAAGTAATCTAGGGTAAAAACAAGTTGAGGTTAAAAGAATATGTTCAGTGAGTGACTATGTTCAGCTTTGCAGGCCATATGGTCTTGATTACAACTACTTAACTGCCATTTTAGTGTGAAAGTAACCATAGATAATGTGTAAACAAGTGGGCATGGCTAAGTCCCAATAAAACATTATTTACTTAAACAGGTGGTAGGCCAGATTTGGCCTGAAGATTATAGGTTGCCAATCCAATCCATGGTCTAGAGTCTACTTCCTTCTAGAGTTACTTTGCCCGACATTAAATTGTACCCTTCTGGAGTTCCTACTGAATGCCCTGTGTATTCATGAAGCACTCTACATTCTGGCTGATACAAACTCAGATGTGTGGCCCTCTGTGAACTCTGGTAATTTTTCGGCATATAGCTCCTAGTTATTATTCTCTTTGAAATTGTTCTCAGTCTCTCTCTTTGGATTTTATCCTACAAATATAAAAACTAGAATTCAGACAAAGACTTAAGCATATGTCTGGATCTCCTTCTCTGTATAGTTCCCTTTCCTCCTCCACCCAGCCTTGAAAATTCTAGCTGTCCTAGACCGAAAGTTTCCTCTACTGTGTGAGACCCCATTTTCTGCTGGGCTGACCCTCTTGGAGTTATAGTCCAGAAGGTGCCTCCGTGCAGAAATCTAGAGGTGATCATAGGGTGTGCCTTTTTTCATTTCTCCAAAGGATCACCAGCCTGCATTTCCTGATGTTCAATGTCTAAAAACACTTGTTGTATATACTTTGCCCAAGTTTCTAGATGTTTATTGCTGAAGGATATTTTCATACTTTTATTACTGTTTCTTATTATGTATATGCTGGGAGCAAACATCTTCTTATTATTTTGATGCTCAAATTGTCTTTGATTTGGCCAGTAAGTTTCTCTAAAAGCTGCCTCCTTAAGCCTTTCATCATAATGCTCTAAGTTTTTGAGCACTTTATTATTTTCTGGTACAAAAAAAAAAAACTAGGTTCATCTTGAATTTTTTTGTTCTTAGCTCCAAACAGACTATTTTATCAAAGGAACCTGGCTCCTTTTAATGGGGGATAGTATTTAAGTAGAGTTTGAGATAGAGGAGTGACATTCAATTATGTTAAAATATCACATGGTTTTATTTTGTTTAATGGACCATAAGGGGTCAAGGGTAAGGCACAGAAATCAGAAAGGAAAGCATTGTAATAAAATAAAATAACATAAAATGATAGTCGCTTAGACCAAAATAGTAATGGTGAAAAATTGTATATGTTATGAAATAAAAAATTTTACACACACACACACACACACACACACACGTGTTATATATATATGGATGTTATATATATATAAACCAAATTTTGAATGGAGGCCCACCTTGTAACTGAGGATTGGCCCACCTTGGGCCAAAATTTGTTTTGGATGTTAAGACTGACAATATTGATTGTACACTCAAAGGGTTGAAAATGTCTATTACTCACAGAATGAGGCCTTCTGGGACAACAGGGTAGTTCCAAGGCATGTCCAAAAGTAGTTTTAGAGAACAAGGAAAGGAAACTGATTCAGTGTTTTCTGGTGTTTGGAGGGTGGGAGTGGGGTGAGAATTTCTGTGCACAGATAAGGACACGCACGGTTTGAACTGCCTGCCGATAAGGAGCACGTGGGCCTGTCGTGCTAGGTTTCCAGATGTGGAACACAAAGGAAGCACTGTCAGCAATCAAGTCAAACATCAAAACTTGGAGTCAGACCCTACCATACAGAGCTCCTTACAAGATTCGTTTTTTCTCCGGGTAACTGGGTTTAAAGAATTGCCATAAACACAGTTGAGGAAGGCTGTTCACTGGAAAAGTTTGGAGGCAAAGAATCAGTTTTCATTCCAGCAAGTTACGCTTCATATGTCTCTAAGATTTATTTACATTGGAGGTTTTTTACTTTCATAATTCGTTCTTTTTTGTAAAAGTAAACTGCCCACTAAGAAGGTCTCTGCCTAATTTGAATAATATATTTTTACTAAAAATCAAAGTTACGTAATGTCATAAAAGGTTTACTATAAGAATCACTAAAAGATACACACCCTCCCCCTTAGTAGCTGGTTTCCTTGGACAAAACAAAGACATGGGAAATAATTTGGAAATAGATAAATATCACTATCAACATCGTTGATAATTTTCCTTGATATTTAGCAAAAAAGTGCTTTATGGTTAGAACACATGATAGCAATGAAATTGTCTTTATTAATGTGAATGGCTTTCTGTTCCAAATAATCTTATGTAATATTTAAGTTACTGTGGTTTTTAAAATTATCAGCTACTTATGTTTTAGAAATTTTTAAAAATTATGATTATTCTAAAATATTGGCTGTATCTGTTGTATATTATATTGTGATCTGTGATGTGTTTCCATTTAGAAACATGTTGAAATTACTTTCTTGTTCATTTTAAAAGAATTAAATTTTAGTTTGATTCAGTCTCTTTGGGGAAAAGCATCTTAAGAACCAGATTTGTTTTTACTCCCCAGGCAAATTGGAATTGACAGAATCAATACAAGTGCCAGCTTATGTAAAATTAAATGATCTAGTAATTTCGCAGGTTCTCAACAGTCCCATGAGAAATAATGCATCTGGTAGTCAACACTATCATTTTTGTTCCTTGGTGGTCTGGTCTTGTGGTAGTTGACCTGGATCACTGCTCTTCTTTTCAAGTCAGTAGATTTAAAAAAAAAAAAAAATTTTTTTCAGAAGACAATAGACCTGGGTCCAGATTGCATCTTTGCTTTTAAAAAGTCATCAACTCATTTAACATCTATAATTCTCATTTATTTTTCATCTATAAATGAAGGTTAATGTACATGCTCTCCATTTCTGTGTAGCTCAGATATACTTTAATGTTATGCTTCTGAGTCAAGCTCTGTGATTGAAACATTGAAGGTCTTTTGTCTTACCCCAATCTGCTAAAACTGAACTGGGCAGAAATAAAAATAGTTTAATCCCATGCTGCAAGAAAGGAAAATGTTAGCAATTAACCCATACAAGAAAGTTTTGTTAGAGGCAGAATGCATGGTTGAAACTTATTTTCAAAGGCTTTGCAAGTGTAAAGGTCATTTAATTAGGCAACTTTGAACAAACAGTCCAGAAACAGCTTAGCACACAAAATGGCTAGAAGCCTTCAGAACACTAGTCTTCTCCCTGGTGGTTTCTACATGGCATCCCATCCATTGCCTCCCACTTCTTCCCTCTTAGCCATCTATTTTCTAAAATGTGGGACTGATCCAGGACATGAAAGCTTCTTTATGAGATTTTATCGGTAGTTTTCAGCTCCCACAACATCTTCCAGTGAATCCGTGTGTCACCCTCCAGATCTAATCCACACCTGTCCCCAGCTACCAGACAACCCTAGGCCGTGGAAGCTACCACGTAGAAATAAAATAGGCATTATCAGTTTCTGTACATACCAGATGGGGAAGAAAGGAAGGAAGAAAATTTCTGATATGGTAGTGTCACAGAGCAATTGGGGAGTGTATATCCTAAATTGGGTCTTTGAATGACTTTTTCCTACTAAAGTATTGTTATCCTGGTGTTACACCCTATTGTAATATTGGAGCAGGATAATTATAATACCTTAAATGTATTTATTGGACTGGTTTATCATTTCCAGGACACTGTATTTCACTCATTTGTATATTTGACTAATATTTTCTGATAATCTACTAATGGTCAGGCTCTGTTCTAGGCACTGGGGATATCAATAATAGTCTCTTTAATTAGCTTAACTTCTGTAGGTTGTACTATTCTTTTTTCACTTTTTAGATAGAGAAACTAAACTCGTCAAGGGTAGGATGATCCAAGTCTCATAGGTGAGAAGGATCAATACCAGAGTGCAAACTCAGGTCTTCAAAAACATTGCTCTTTATTTTAAGCTTTCTGGGGGAAAAAAATCAGCAAAAAATAAAACTTTATTATTGACAGTTCTTTGTAGGCAAATTGTTTCTAAAATTCTTAACAATTGACAGATATATATGCTTTTTTTCAGAGAAAATCTGTTAGAAAGTTGAATATCACTTATATATTCATACCCCTGCTTCTGTGAGAGTACCATATATATGTATTTGGTTTCTGATAAATATTGAAATGCATGGGTGGTAATGGAATGTACTTCCAAATACACCATAATACATAAGCCCTTAGTACCCTAAAGATTTCGTTTCAGGATAAAAAATGGAAAGCCTCACTGGCTTTCAGATCTAATTTATATCCTTGAACTTAGCTTACAGGAAATGCTATATTTGAGGAGACTTGGGGTACTTTCCTAGATCAATAAAATGACACTTAATTTTTTTTTTCATTTTGAATAATCCTAGTGAATGATCTATTGGCCGGAACCCTGGAAGGGATCAGGAGAGAGCGGTGCAGGTCAGATAACTCACTCTCTTAAGAACACCACGTTTCTTTATGTGTTAAAGTGAATCCACTTTTACTAGCTTTTAAGCTCAGTGATGTGTTAGTAGTGTTTCCTCATCTTTGTTTATTTTCTGTTTTCTAGGTTCCTGCCCCCCTGGCTATTGGGAATGTCGGAATGGCAAATGTTATAAACCAGAGCAAAGCTGTAATTTTGTAGATGACTGTGGAGATGATACGGATGAAAATGAATGTGGTACCTCCTGTACTTTTGAGAAAGGCTGGTGTGGCTGGCAAAACTCCCTGGCTGAAAACTTTGATTGGGCTTTGGGAGTTGGCTCTCATCAGAGCCTAAGACCTTCCAAAGACCACACACTTGGAAACAAAAATGGTAGGTTGGGAGGCTTCCCTCATCATAATCGCAGTGAGCATCTTGTCTTCCTGGAAAGCTAGTGGAGTGCTCTGGAGAGACTATCATGGGGCCATGGCAAGCGAGTCCAACATTTGGCGAGTGTATTTGTCTCCTGGGGCTGCCTTCACAAAGTACCAGAGATGTAAACCACAGACATTTTCTCTCAGTTCTAGAAGCTAGATGGGCAAAATCAAGGTGTCAGCAGAACTGGTTCCTGTTGAGGGCTGTCAGGGAGAATCACCTATTCCGTGCCTCTCTCCGAGCTTCTGGTAGTTTCTCACGTGTTACTTGGCTTATAGGTGCCATTCTCCTGTGTCTTTACATTGTCTTCCCTCTATGCACACCTGTCTCTGTGTCCAAATTTACCCTTTTCATTACCACACAGTCTTAGTGTGGATGAGGGCCCACCCTGATGATTTCATTTTAATTTGGTCATCCACAAAGGCCCAAATGAGGTCACTTTTACAGGGACTGG
The DNA here is from genome assembly GCA_002007465.1 of Ailurus styani. NCBI lineage: Eukaryota > Metazoa > Chordata > Mammalia > Carnivora > Ailuridae > Ailurus > Ailurus styani. Next base: position 57,363 of record LNAC01000595.1, read on the forward strand.
AATTAGGACTTCACTATCTTTGTGGGGTTGGGTGGGAAGACATTTCAACACATAACAGAGAGTAACCAAATTTTAATGTTGTTCTGATCATTGTAGATAGATGATAATGTATCCTGCCATTGGGCACCTTTCTTAAATAACCCATCTTTTTAATGAATAACCCTGAATTCTGCCACTCATTGGGTCATTTGCACGTCATGTAGCTTTTCAGATTCTCAAATTTCTCATCCACAAATGGACTAAATCCAGTTTTCCCTGTGTCCCAAGAAGGGATTAGAGAAATGAGATGATACGTATGAAGGGTAAACAGGTTTGGAAGCTATAGAGGGTAACATGCAGATTAACTGTAAGGTCTACACCTATCAGACGTATTGGGAATGCCTCATCTTTGTAGTGAATAAATGAGGTTTAGTCTCAGACTCATTGGCCAAAAGACAAAGGATGTCAGCAGAATAAGGAAAGGACACAGAATTCCTGGAAGTTCCAGAATAGGAAAGAAGGTGTCTAAGAGTAGCAACTCCTCAGGCCTATGATACCGCAAAACCCTCCAAGTCAAACTGACCACACCAGAGAAAGGGAGGTCTGAGCTCCATGCAAACACTAAGCTGTACATGCAAAAAAAAAAAAAAAAATGTTTCGAGTATTTGGATACATAAATATAAAACTCAGTATCTTCCATGTTACATATTAAGATTCTCAGCATTTTATTTATGCACCTAGTAGATGACTGCATTTTTGGAAGTGCATCGTAATTCCTTTATTTTTCATAGGTAATATCTTTGCATTGTTTTACAAGAACTGGAAAGTATAGGGAGTCCATTAAATGATTTCTGTAACTATCTTGTTGATTTGGTGGTGTAAATACCCTGTCACATCAGTTAATCTGCATACTGTGAAGTACTTTGCTCAAAGCACAGACAGTTGAAAATTGTTCTGTCAGTGAGCGAGAAGCAAGGCTATTCGATTTTCTTTCTGTTTTAAATAAAATAGAAATGCCTTTGGCAGCTCATATCCTATGAAATATAATTAAAAGCCCTAACTAAGATGGAAAAGCTAAAATGATCTTCTCGTTGTTTCTGTCCTATCTGAACACTGTCCTTCTGCCTAGGGCACTTCTTATATCTGGAGGCCACTCCGGTGGGCCTTCGGGGTGAAGAAGCACACCTCAAGAGTGCTGTGTGGCAAGAATCCAGCGCAACCTGCACCCTCAGCTTCTGGTATTTCATATCTGCAAAAGCTACAGGCTCCATTCAGATCCTCATTAAGGTAGGATCGTTGTCTGTGATGCCTCTCAGCTTAGTGAAGTTTCCTACAGGCACCCCATGGCCAAAGGGAGTTTTCACAATTTGGGTATCTTGACCAGAGCAAGCTTCTTTTCATCATGGGGAACTTCTACTTGGGGTTCAAATGCTCTAGGGGGTTAGATAAGTGGGGCATGGGAACTAGCTTTGAGCTCAACATCAGACCCTGTGGTTATGACTGAATCCCAGAGATTCCTTTTACAATAACGTTTAGTTGAAGACTCAAATTTCTTCTTGCTGTCTCGGCATTTCCTTCCCTCTCCTTCTCAGTAAAAGAAAATAGATTATTTGTACATCTTAAGGGAGAGCGACTATCTATTTTAACTCCTGTAATGAGCAATCATGAAGGGAACGGATATTAGACATTTAGGTTCTAACCATGCCATGCCAAGGACTGAACCAGTCAGAAGAATGATCAAGGTGTGATTACATTGAACTGCTTATTAACTATGACACAATAATGTATTTTCTTAGTGAGGATTAATTGGATGTTTCTGTCAGGGCTTTAATTTAGTATAATAAAGTGACAGTGTTCAGGGATCAAAATAACAAAATATATATTAATATTAATAAGACTTGGTTCACACACCTCTACTCTTCGGCAAGTTAAAACAGCAGCAAAAAGGAGATGAGTGTGTGTGTGTGTGTGTGTGTGTGTGTGTGTGTGTGTGTGTATGTGTGTGTGTGTGTTCATTTCAAGAATCTAGTTAGAATTCTGAGAAAGCTGACTTTAAAAACATGCTCTAGAGGCCACTGCTGTTCTATCACACGTGAGCTTGGCTGGAGTGGCCTAGTGCCGTTGGAGAATGCCTGACTAGCGTGCCAGAGGGCTCCAAAGTCTGATGACATGATGGCTGCTTAGTCCGTGTTTTATCTGAAACCTGAGGTAACTTCATAATTTCGAGTTCTTCTATAATCAGAAATGCCTGCCAAGAAAATACATGTGGCAAATACTGCAGTGAATTATACTTATATTTAAATAGAGAAGCTTGACTATAGTGCTGAAAGTTCTCGTAAGAGGCTTTTGCTCGTGCATTACTGAGCACAGTGCTTGGTTACACAGTGAAGGATTTCGCACGTGAAGGATTTCACACCACTTTGTGGGTTTTGCTGTTAGTACTTGCTTCCCTCATGTTCACCTTTAATCTTAGATCATAGTAACAAACTTTTTATTACTATGAAATGTAAAATTAAGCTATCTTGTGATACAAGTCTTCCTGTGAAGTGAGGTTGACCTCCTGTGGTTGCTCCAGTGGATTCTTATGTGCATTTAACAGCATTTTAAAGGAACTATTGTCCTGCCATATTTTTTAAAACACAGTAACACTTGTTTAAAAAAAAAAAGCGTGCTTATCCTCCTTTAGTGACATTTATTGCAAAAGAGAAATCTTTCATCGCGGGTCTTGATTTTACATTCAGGAATTTTAGGACAATCATTTTATTTCGGTAATTAATATGCTATGTATTTTTGATCATCATTACAAAGTACTTCTTAGGCTGCTCTCTGTGTGGAATCATGCTGGATTTTAACCTGCTCATTAAGTTGAAAGCATCCTAGCCAGATGGCAAACACAATAGGGGCAGGGATTCTGCCTTTTATTTCTTTCTTTACTTCTCTCTTTTGAAATGGTCTCAATTTATGCATTTGTTGCCTCTGGCTCAGTCTCCCCTGTCTGTTCTCAGGAATGTCTCCTTCTGTGTTTCCCTCTTTTGCCTCCTACCAAAGCTAACACAATCTGGTAGATTTCAGCTTTTCACAAAACTTTCCTTGACCACTTTTGCTCACCATGATTACTCCTCAGAGTGTCCCTCACAGCTCTGGATATTCTTCTTTCTCACTAAAGGTTCAATTATATGTATTCCATTTCAACAAGTAGGTCATAAAATCTTGAGAGCAAGACCTTGAGGCTTTAGTCTTTATGTCCCTCTGAGCTCATCAAAGAAAAGACTGCAGGAAAGGAGAGGCATCCCTTTTTGGGACAGTTCTTATGAAGGAATGACTGTTATGGGTTACATGCATGACAATAAATTCTAGTCTGGGGAGTGGGGTTCAAGCTGGCAGTATAGGAAGACCCTAAACACAGCGCCTTCCCTGGACACAACAAATCTATAGCTACGTATGTAATTTTCCTCTGTAAACAAACACCCCTCCCCCCCAGAGCTAGATGACTGGCATTTCCACAACAAAAGACAAGAGACACTGAGCAGGACAGGAGAGGCAGAGACACATCCTCCGTGGGACCCTACCACAGATGCAGTGACCCCACAATTGGGAGGGATCCCCCAAATTTGGAATTCTCCCTCAAGGAGTAAAGGGCCTGTTCCCCACATCAGGCACTCTGACCTTGAGGGCTAGCACTAGAAAGATGATCCTGCCAAGTGTCTGATTTTAAAAACAAACGGAGATGAAGACCAGGGGACTCACTGTACAATAAGGAACACTCAAAGAGGGCTCACATGCAAACCCACTCACACTGAGATCTAGCACAAAAGGAACAGACTGAAAAGTACCTAGACCATAAGCAAGAGAGCTCCGCTTACTAATTTTAAAATGACTGCCAGGGAGGTAGGAACCTGCAAGGATTTTATCCAGGGATGGAAGTGCTGGTGCATGCCACTTTTGCCACTCATCCTACCTTCCCAGTGATGGAACACATCGGTGCCATTTTTGGTGCCCTCCCTCTAGCTAACACGTGGAGGCCATGGTCTGCCCTCCCCATCACATAACCAGCCTGGGGGAGGCACCCCACGTTCTACTCACCGTGTACCTTCTTGGAGCTGCAATAAGGCCAGGCAAGTGCCAGGAGACCGTTTTCCCCATGCAGCTGCCGAGGCAAGACCAGGACTGATGAATGCCCTGAACCCCACCCACCCTGTGCACAACTGGAATGGGTCACTGATGTGAGCCCTAATGTCCCTGCACAGCAGCCGTGGCCCTATCAGAGCCAGCCCACAGAGTGCCTGGTTCTAGTGGCCAAGGGAGGTGGTGTTTCTGGATCCCATGGAACAACTCCTGCACAAGACCACACTTTCAAGACTGAGGGTGGGTAGCGATTTCACCCACTAATTAGAGAGACATAGAGAGGAGCAAAATGAGGAGAGAGAAGAATTTATTCCAAACCAAACAATAAGGAAAATGCTTAGAGAAAGACCTTAATGAAACTGAGATAAGCAACACACTTAATAAAGAATTCATAGTAATGGCCATAAAGATGCTCACTGATCTCGGGAGAAGAATGGATGAACACACCAAGAACATCAACAGAGAGACAGAAAATAGAAGAAAATGCCATGCAGAAGTTAAAACTGCACTGAGAAATACACTGTAGGGGTTTAACAGCAGAACGGATGGAATAGAAGTATGAATCAGTGAACCAGAAAGAGAGCAATGGAAAACACCCAATCACAGCAGGAAAAGGAAAGCAAAAAAGAATTTAGAAAAGACAGGATGCCTTAAGGGACCTTTGGGACAGTATCAAGCAGAATAACATTTTCATTTTAGGAGTCCCATGAGGAGGAGAGAGAGAGAAAGGGCCAGAAAAATTCTTGAAGAAATAATGGCAGAAAACTTTTCCTAGTTCCGGGAAGGAAACAAATATCCAAGTCCAGAAAACTCAGAGAGTTCCAAACGGGGTGAACCCAGGTATGCCTGGGTGGCTCAGTCAGTTGAGTGACCAGCTCTTGGTGTGGGTTCAAGTCGTAATCTCATGGGTTGTGGGATTGAGCCCCACATCAGGCTTCACACTCAGCGGGAAGTCTCCTTGAAGATTCTGTCTCTCTCTCCCTCCCTCTGTGCAGCCTCTCTCTCTCTCTCTCTCAAGTAAATAAATAAATAAATAAATAAATCTTTTTATCAAAAGATAAACCCGAAGAGAAATACACTGAGACACATTATAATTAAAATGGCAAAAATTAATAATAAAGAGAAGATATTAAAAGCAAGAGAAAGGCAACACACTGTATAAAATGGAACCATTGTAAAGCTATCACCAGGTTTCTCAGCAGGAACGTTACAGGTCAGAAGGTCATGCACGGCATGATATATTCAAAGTGCTGAAGGGGAGAAACTCCTAACCAATTCAGAATTGAAGAAGGGATTAAGAATTTTCTATAAGCAGAAGGTAAAGTAGTTCATCACCACTGAACCTGACTATAATACAAGAAATGTTAAAGGGGATTTTCTAAGCTTAAAGGAAAAAGGCACAAATACTAGTAGAAAAATATATGAAAGTTAAAAATTGAACTGGAAAAGACAAGTAATCAAGGTAGTGGATCAACAACTTACAAAGTGAGTATGAAGGGTGAAAGACAAAACATAGTAAAATTAATTAAAACTACAGTAATTAGTTAAGGGGTAAATAAAGATGTAAAATGTGTCATCAGAAATATAAAATGCACAGGAGAGGAGTAAAAATATAAAGCTTTGGAGTATGTTCAAAATTAACTTACTGTCAACTTAAAGGAGGGTGTTATATATGTGTTGTATGTGAACCTCACAGTAACACAAAGAAAAAACTTACAGTTAAGAACAAAAAGGTAAAAGACAAAGAAATCTAAATATAAAGAAAACAAACACAAAGGAACAAACCAAGAAAAGAATAGAGATGAGCAACAAAAACAGCCAGAAAGCAATTAACAAGTTGACTGTAAGTCCATACTTATCAATAATTACTTTAAGTATAAACGAACTATTCTTCAATCAAAAGACATAGTGTGTTGGGCGCCTGGGTGGCTCAGTGGGTTAAAGCCTCTGCCTTCAGCTCAGGTCATGATCTCAGGGTCCTGGGATCGAGTCCCACATCGGGCTCTCTGCTCAGCAGGGAGCTTGCTTCCTCCTCTCTCTCTCTACCTGCCTCTCAGCCTACTTGTGATCTCTTTGTTTATTAAATAAATAAAATCTTAAAAAATAATAAGACATAGTGTGGCTCAATGGATAAGAAAGACAGTCTTCTTCTGTATGCTGCCTTATCAAAATCTCAGCTATCACCTCACACCTGTCAGAATGGCTTTTATCAAAAACATAAGAAGTAACAACTGTTGGTAAGGATGTGGAAGCCCTCATGCACGGTTGGTGGGAATGCAAACTGGTGCAACCACTGGAAAACAGTGTGAAGTTTTCCTCAAGAAATTAAAAATAGGGCGCCTGGGTGGCTCAGTGGGTTAAAGCCTCTGCTTTCTGCTCAGGTCATGATCCCAGGGTCCTGGGATCGAGGCCCACATCGGGCTCCCTGCTCAGCGGGGAGCCTGCTTCCTCCTCTCTCTCTCTCTGCCTGCCTCTCTGCCTACTTGTGATCTCTCTCTCTGTGTCAAATAAAAATTAAAAAAAAAAAAAAATTAAAAAAAAAAAAAGAAATTAAAAATAGAGCTATCATCTGATCCAGCAATTCCACTTGTGGGTCTTTATGCAAAGAAAGCAAGAACAGTGATTGGAAAAATAAATATGCATGCCTATGTTTATTGCAGCATTATTTACAATAGCCAAGATAGGGAAGTAACCTAAGTGTCTGTCAAGAGATAAATGTATAAGAAGATGTGCTATATTTATATAACAGAATGTTGTTCAGCCATAAAAAAAAAAAAGAATGAAATCTTGCCATTTGTAATAACACAGATGCACCTTGAGGGCATTGTGCTTAGTGAGTAAGTCAGAGAAAGACAAGTACCATATGATTTCACTTATGTGTAGAATCTAAAAAAGCAAACAAAACAAAACAGAAAGACAGACTCATAGATACAGACAACAAACTGGTGGTTGCCAGAGGTGAGAGGGTCAAGGGACAGTTGAAATAGGCAAAGGGGATTAAGAGGTACAAACTTCCAGTTATAAAATAAATAACTCATAGGCATGTAATGTGCAGCATAGGGAATATAGTCAATAACTTTGTAGGAAGTTTGTATACTAACAGATGGTAACTAGACCTCTCCAGGTAATCATTTCATAATACGTAAAAAATCTCGAATCACTATGATATATACCTGAATTGTATTGTATGTCAATTTTAATTCAATAAAAAGTCAGATTTGGGAAATTTGTGATCTTAACTCTGAAATGCAGTCAGATGCAAAAGGCACACAACCATTAAACAATAATTTAATGACAGTGTAGTTTTTTTTTTAATTTTTATTTATTTATATAACAGAGAGAGAGATTACAAGTAGGCAGAAAGACAGAGAGAGAGGAGGAAGCAGGCTCCCTGCTGAGCAGAGAGCCCGATGCGGGCCTTGATCCCAGGACCCTGAGATCATGACCTGAGCCGAAGACAGAGGCTTTAACCCACTGAGCCACCCAGGCGCCCGACAGTGTAGTTTTAAAGGGTAGTATTGATTGCACATCACAACCACAATAGTAGATACATCAACTTTTAATACAATTTCATGTAATTCGTAGCACAACCCTCTGAGTTAAAAAATGCAAGCGCCATTTTACTGAAGGTGGGTCTCATAGAAATAACCTAACCATCCTCTGGCTGCATAACCAGTCACGTGACAGAATCCTTTGGGACTTTGAATCCTTATATTTTTACCCTCACCCCTATTCCCAAGAGTTTTTCACTGATGTTAATGAGTTCTGCTTTTTTAATGAAATACAGATTCTATTTTAGTGAGATCCATTTTCATGGTATGAAATCATGGAATATTTTCTTTTTTAGGAAAACAAAATGAGTAATAGTTCCTAGCATGGATATGTGTGATCCTTAAACTACTCCTGTAATAAAGGAGTGAATTTAGGGAAATACCAGGAAAGCAACACTATTTGTTTAGGAAGCATTTAGTAAAGAATAGTACAATTTTACACATTCTATATATTTTTCTTCTGTATTTCTTGCTTACAGTCACATGAGAACTGATTTTCACTAATGCAATGTATTTGGAACAAATGTAATCTTTGTGTCTTGAAGTGATGAGTGAATTACAAGAACATGGAAAAAGTATTTTATTGAGAAATGAACTTATTTTTTCTTTCCTTTGAGTTTGTTTAGTCATGTGTAAAAAATCACACACAAAATGAATTTTTCAAGAGGAATAACTTTTTAAAATATAATTAAATTTTTAAAAATAAAATCAAATAATTTACTGCATAGAAGGATAAAACTATATAACTCATTTCTTGGGCTAAACCACTTTGTGTGAGGAGGATTTAGTCCATGGGAACTAGCTGTGATCTCTGATTTCATTACCCTCGTTTATGGTGAGTCAATCAAAACTCAAAGGGACTTAAGTATTAAGTTAAAGGTTCTAAGTAAGTGGATGAGCTTGGACTTGAACTAAGGTGTTTAAAAAATTAAGATTAGAATGTTACATAATCAGTTTTATTTCTGTCTTTCTATGGAGGAAAACTGGATGTTGATAATTTAAATTAAAATACATTGGCTGAGTTTCTGAATTTGGCAATTCCTTTTTTTTTAATAGTATACTCATTCTTGATAACATTTATCATTTTTATTTACTTTTTACTCATTTACATTCAGTTTTAAATTTCTCATTAAATTCACATGTATTGCTTTTCAGACCATTTTAGATCTAAAACAAAAAAATGAAACAAGTGCTCAGGGTGGAGCAAAGTTGTATTATGTAGAAGTCAACTTGGTTTTACAAATGTATATAATTTTACCTATTTCTCTAGTGACTTGTTTTGTGATGGGGTTAATTAACAATGGGTAACATGTAGATTTTAATACACGATGAAGAATTTTAGAGGGGTTTTTAAATTTACTGGGGTTTGACAGTTTGTTTTCTTGGGTAAAAGTCTATCCAGCCTCATCAGGAAACAAAGGACTTTGCAACTTTTCAGCTAGCCATTTGAATAAAATTCAGGAACACCTGTTACCGGAAGAGCATTATCATGTTTTGGAACTACTCCATCTGTAATAAACTGTTGATATTTTAATCAAGATGACTGTGTGCTGTAGGGGATTTTAATATATTTGACTGAAGGCATTCAGGGCTGTTATACTGTTATGATAGAAAAAAATAATATATTCAAACCAGAAGTGGAGAAAAATAATGTATTTCAGGAGAGGCCTGATTATAGCAACCTAGTAATGCTGAAAGACCATTACTAAATTAGTTCATTATTTTATCTTGCTTAGTGGTTCAGAGAATATGAGAGCAGATGGGGTCGCCTGTAATTTGTTTAATCTAAACTATTCATTTACAGACGAAAGGGCTAAGATTAGGAGGTTGTATTTCTTGCCCCAGCTCACATGGTATTTAAGAAAAAGAATATGAATCGAGTTTTGTTTTGTTTTCTGATTTCTCATTTAGAGCTTTGATGTTTGTTTACCTGGAATTTCTGTCTGAAGGTCCTATTCAGTATGGAAATACAGGTTTTGTTCACTAGGCAGTGATAAAGGTCAACTCAAAAATTGAAAGGCCAGATTGTTTTCCCTACTTAGAAGACTGTGGTCATTCGGACTCTGCTTTTATCCTCAATCTAGTGAACAATGAACCTCAGTTGTGTGTAAGGGTTAACTGACAAGAGTGAACATTCGCTATCCTTTCTGAGTCACTACCCCATCCCCTCCACACATGCTCACCACAGTCCTCATCTGAGGAGATTTACAACTAATTGCTAACACCGCAAGTGTCCAATGCGTGGAGTGTGTCAGATACATTTTCGGATTTAGGCGTATTTTGATCTCCTCAGCCTACTGAACATCTGATACTATTTTAGTCATCTTGGCATTTTATTCATTATTTTGGAGGAAAGAATGTAGGAAACATGGATGCAGAGGATATGTAGAATCTGGGTATAGAAAATTGACTTCTCAAAGACTGTCTGATAGATTTTAGACCATAAATCCATTGAACTAAGTCTTTAGTGCCAGAACTTTACTTGCTTTTCCAGAATTGTGTCAGCATGTTAGCAATTCAATCTACCTAATTTTGGCTCTATTCTGTTATTGACCTGGAGCAAACTGAGAGAGAAAACAGTTTGATTTTTGCATTTTAAACCCTAGCACACAAGATATCAGCACCTCCAGAGCTGTATTAAATTAATTGCCACAAGCTCACACTGTCCTGACTTACATAAAATCAATGTTCCTTTTTATCATTTTGGAGAACGTGGCAATATTTGTTCCGGGCTTATTTCAGATCGAGATTTTTCAAAAGTTCTTGCTTCCCCCCCCCCCATCACTTACCTCTTTCAGATGCCTCAAATGCTGAAGAGAGGGTTTCTGTTAAGATGCGAACAATTTCTTTTAATTGATTCCAGTAGTTTTGCTTTCAAGAGAATCCTGTGGTCTGTTCTGAAGAATAGTACCCTTTCTGCTATTCATACCCTTCCTGCTATTTCCCTTCCGTTTCTCGTCCCACTACTGCTGCCGCTCTTGTGATCAGTTCCCAGTTATGAACTGGTTCCCTTTTTCCTTATGATGTGCTAATTCTTTAATACTTGCTGACTCGGTTAATCTTCAGAATGAATTTGCGAGGTAGATATTTTGTCCTAATTTTTCAGGCCACAAAATTGAGACCCAGGTCACATAAATGGTAAATGGTATAATCAGCCTCAAAAGCCAGTTTTAACTCCAAAATCCAACCTCCAAGGCACTGCATTCAACTTCTGCTATTAGAATTTAAAAGATTCTCCTATCCAGGAAGCAGTTACTATCATTGTTTTCCAGTGGCTCTGATCTGCATCAGTTAGAGGGGAGAAGTGATTACTTAGTGTTCAGCAACTATTACAGTTTTATTTCCTAACTTAGCTTGTCAACAGCTTGTAGTATTATATACTATATTATATTTATATTTAAATTTATTATATTATATATTATATTTATATTTATATAAATCATTCTGCCTCACATCTAACATAATTCAAAAATTTCAAAATCATATTTAATAGCCACATTTTAATTTTACTGAGGAAAGAATGAATTAGAAACAATGTAATTTGATTTTTATAAGGGTAAAGCTAACCAGATAAGGCCTCTTTTATATTAATTTTTGTTCAAACGTGAAATCTTTTTTTTTTTTTTAAACGTGAAATCTTTTAAAACCGTTGCAAACATCTATTCTTTGGGAATCTTCCTTTCTCTTGGCTTTTTAGTATGATCAGACTTGGTTAGTAACAATTTTTCCTTCTGAAAATAGAAACCAGTGAGCCACCGAGGTGTCCCATGACCGGTGCTTCTTAATCATGTGTGTATGTGTGTTTCTGTGTGTCACAGATCTCTTTGGCAGTCTGATGAACATCTTAGTTCTCATAATACTGCATAATACTGTTTTACTTTATTGTTTAATTTTCTTTATTTGACAGAGAGAGATCACAAGTAGGTGGAGAGGCAGGCAGAGAGAGAGGGGGAAGCAGGCTCTCCGCTGAGCAGAGAGCCTGATGTGGGGCTCATTCCCAGGATCCTGGGATCATGACCTGAGCCAAAAGCAGAGGCTTAACCCACTGAGCTACCCAGGTGGCCCTGCATAATACTTTTTTAAATGTCTGAAACAAAATGCTAGAATTTCAGAGGAAACACTACCAAATATTAAAATATTTTAAAATCCCAAATTATGACTTAGTGGATGTATGTTGAGAGATAAGAGCTGAAGGAGGATGGAATAACTATTATAATTTTAAAGGACTAATAAGCATAAATGATATTTTTGAGATATTTTGAGAGAGTCACAGGTATACTAATACCATGATTTGTTGCTTGCTTTCATGATTCAAGAAAACACCAAATTTTAGCTGAAGATAGTGAAAATAAAGATGTATTTCTCTCATCTGTATTATGGTCTCTTGAAAACCAATATTTTATATGTAAGGAGGCTTGAATTTGTTTTTAATTGTCTAAGGGTATCTGTTTTATGTGCTCAGCATTTCAATTTATTTATTAAGAAAGATCAGTGTGCCTTCAGTTCCCAATAATTGAGGCACAAAGACACCAAAGATAATATTCTGTCTGAACCAAGTTCAGAACTAATTGTACATAATTACAATGTTGTAATTGCACATAACATGTAATACAATGTTGCTAATTGTACATAATGTGTAGGCCATGGCAAGGAGCTGGTTTAACAGGCTGATATCAGGCTTCCAGCTGGGCACTGCCAGCGATTCACAGACTGACTGCTAGTGGATGAATATATTGAGATTTGTCACCCAGATTATGGGGTGTTTTTTCATATGTCATAAGTAGCCATAGCTATCGATTTTCTGTGTAATGTAAGATAGAGGAGAAGGCAGAGAAGAAAAACAACATTGTAATTTACGTAGTTTGAGACGTAAGTAGCTAATTGCTTCACAGGTTTACCATTCATTTGTTCACAGAAAGGTCATAGGTGCAGTTGTGTCCAGAATTGGTCTCTTGTATGAATCCCATGTGCCAGTTAATTTCCCTTGTTTGTTTCCTGATGATGTTTGCATTTTAATTGTTTCAAACAAATTTATCATGGGAAAACAGTCCTTTGTTCTCTGACTACATTCATTTTTTTTAAGGACATTGCCTAAAAAACCATAATAGTCTTCAGCACATGGTAGTAAATTTTTGGAATTCACAAGTTCTCATCAGTTAATTTTTAACGCCTGCTCTGTTAATTTTCCATGCAGTTTGTGACACAGGCTCCTATCTAAATAGGTTAGAATTGCTTATCTGTTGGCTGATTATTCTAACTGAAATCACATCTCTGACTCAGAGACTGGTACAAGATTGGCAATCTGTGTTAACTAATTATAGATCACAGAGTCCAAGCAGAGAAAACCCCTGTGATTCATCCTCATATGCATTATCCAAATAAAGTTCTAATAACGTAGCACTCTTTGCTCTTTAAGAGATAAATATAACACATATTCTTATTTGTAATCTCTGGTGAATTTCAGTTAAAACAAATCTTTAAAACAAAATCTTTAAAATTTCTTCAACGGCGGAGAAATATTTAGGCTTAAATTCACATTTTCCAGATAAGTGCCTCTCTTCACATCTTCTAAAGAAGTCAGAAATATTTTCTATTAATGTGTAAATTATTTCAGTGAAGGCCTTCTGCAAATTCTTCTGTGATTCCACTTCTGTGGATAGATTATGTGACACATAAAGAAAATCTGGGCATTTTGGGATATACTATGCATTAACTTATATAGTCTATTGCTAACTAACAATCTCTTTATTTGAGGACTACAACTTTTCCTTTGCAAATACTGAGTTCTGGCTCAGTCCCCACTCTGTCCACCCCTTGCTTTCAGTTCATGCATTCAAACAGATCATTACTGAGCTTCTATTAAATACACTCCTAGCTGTCATGGAGCTTCTGAGTTTAGAGTGGAATTAACTGTTTGCAATAAGCAGCAGTATGCCATTCAGTCTTTCTGTCACTAACAGCCAGAGCTCTCCCATTAGTCCCTGGGTGTTCTTCAATATTTAATTGTCCTCTTTCTGAAATTATCTTCTTTCTGAGAAGGTGACTTCGGACTTCCTGTTCTGTGTTCTTAGAACCAGAACCTATCTGAGGTTGCCTCTTCATTGAGTGGCATTGTATTCCCATAACACCAGGTCTTTTTTCATGGTCCTGTTACAGGATGACTTTGTGTTTGGAGTTCTATTTTCCAGTGACTGGGGAGTCTTAATGATACCAAGACTGCATCTGCCTTCTTTACTGTCCTATTTCTAGCTGTAGCAGTGTTCCTAGCATATAGTAGGTACTTGGAATGAGTGGAAGTAGAAGCAATGCGTAATTAAATGGCAGTTACATACAAAAAACATTTAATAGTCTGGGAATGGCATTCAAAAGCTATTAACATGTTTATGAACTGAAAGTGTTCAGAGGAAATAAAAAAATGAACTGAATTTTGACAGTTAAGAAGGGTTTAGATAGGGGCGCCTGGGTGACTCATTTGTCTGCCTTTGGCTCAGGTCATGATCCCAGGGGTCCTGGGATCAAGCCCGGCATCAGGCTCCCTGCTCAGTGGGAAGCCTGCTTCTCCCTCTCCCACTCCCCCTGCTTGTGTTCCCTCTCTAGCTGTGCTTCTCTCTGCCAAATAAATAAAATCTTAAAAAAAAAAAGGATTTAGATAAATAGAGGAAAGAAGGAAGGGCATTTCAAATGAAAGAACACATAAATGTAGGGAAGCATAAGATGTATTCAGCAGACCTTGAGTTTACCAATTATCAGTAACTAAAGATAGAATATTAATGAAAGTAATAAAGTAAGCATTAATTCTTCAGTTTGTATCTGATACTTGAATTTACTGTTATTTAACACAATTTTGCTTACATTTATTTTTATTATTTTCAGTTGTTTCTGATATTACCTTTACCTTTTGTCCTTTTTGGAGGAAATACTATATTTTATGAATGTCATTTTTAGTTAAGTAAAATTGATCTGCAAGTTTATATTAGTTTCAGGTATATATCATAGTGATTTGATATTTTTACATGTTACAAAATGATCCCTGTGGTAAGTCTGATTATCATCTGTCACTATGCGAAGTTACTACAATATTATTGACTATATTTCCTGTACAGTACATTGCATCCTCATGACTTATTTCTTTTATAACTGGAAGTTTATACCTATTATTCCACTTTACCAAATTTATCTGTTGCCCCCAACTCATGCCCCGCTTTGGTAACCTATAGTTTCTTTCTTGTACTTTTGATTCTGTTTTATTTTGTTTGTTTTGTTTTTTAGATTTCAGATATTAGTGAAATAATACAGTTTATTTTTCTTTTTCTCTCTGACTTATTTCACTTAGTGTAATAGTCTCTAAGTCCGTCCATGTTGTTGCAAATGGCAGGATGTCATTCATCTTTATGTTGAGTAGTATTCTATTGTATATACCTACCACATCTTCTTTATGCATTTATCTATTGCTGGACGTTTAGGTTGCTTCCAGATCTTGGCTGTTTTAAATGATGCTGCAATAATCATAGGGTGTATATATCTTCAAATCGCTGTGTTCATTTTCTTTGGATAAATAAATAGAAGCGAAGTTGCTGGACCATAGATAGTCTATTTTTTATTTTTGGAAGAACTATAATGTTTTCCATAGCGACTGCACCAATTTACATTCCCACTGACAGTGCTTTGGAGTTCCCTTTTCTCCACAGACTCCCCAATATTTGTTATTTTTTGTCTTTTTGATAATAGCCAGTCTGACTGGTGTGATTTGCATATTTCCCTGATGTTTAGTGATGTTGAGCATCTTTTCACATGCCTGTTAGACATCTGTATGTCTTCTTTGGAAAAATGTCTATTGAACTTCTCTACCCATTTTTTTAATCAGATTGCTTTTTTTTAGTATTAAGTTGTATAAATTCTTTATGTGTTTTGGATGTTAACCCCTTATTGAATGTATGATTTACAAATAGTGCCCCCCATTTAGTAGGTTGCCTTTTTTGGTTGACGGTTTCCTTCACTGTGCAAAAGATTTTTACTTTGATATAATTTCATTTGTTTATTTTTGCCTTTTGTTGCCCTTACGGTAGGAGATTGGTCCAAAAAAAAACTTGCTAAGACCGATATCAAAAGTTTACTGTCTGTGTTTTCTTCTAGGAGTTTTATGGTTTCAGGCATTACATTCAAGTCTTTAATCCATTTTGAACTTATTTTTGTATATGGTGTAAGGTAGAAGTTAAATTTCATTCTTCTACATGTACCTGTCCAATTTTCTCAAAATCATTTATCGAAGAGAATTTCTTTTCTTTATTGTTTATTCTTGCCTCCTTTTTCATAGATTAATTGACCATATAGGTGTGGATTTATTTCTGGGATCTCTATTTTATTGATCTATGTGTCTGTTTTTGTGCCAGTACCATACTGTTTTGATTACTATGGCTATGTAATATAGCTTGAAATTAGGGACCATTATACCTCCACCTTTGTTCTTTCTCAAGATTACTTTGGCTATTTTGAGTATTTCATGATTTCATACAAATTTTAAGAATTCTTTGTTCTAGTTATGTGAGGAATGTCATTGGTATATTGATGGGAATTGTAGCGAATCTATAGATTGCTTTGAGTAGTATGGTCATTTTTACAGTATTCTTCTAATATATGAGCACAGTATATCTTTCCATTTGTTTGTGCTGTCTTCAATTTCTTCCATCAGTGTTTTATAGTTTTCAGAATGCAAGTCTTTCACCTCCTTGGTTAAATTTAATCCTAGGCTTTTTATTTATTTTGATGCAGTTGTAAATGAGATTGCTTCATTAATATCTTTTTCTCATGGTTATCAGTGTACAGAAGCACAGTGAATTTCTCTGTAAGTTAATTTTGTATCCTACAACTTTGCTGAATTCATTTATGAATTCTAATAGTTTTTTGTTGGAATCATTAGGGTTTTCTACATATAGTGTAATACCATATGCAAACTGTGACAGATTTACTTCTTTCCAATCTGGCTCTTATTTAAACTTTTTTTTTTATTATCTAATTGCTTTGGCTAGAACTTCTAATTCTATATTGAATAAAAATGACAAGGTTGGGCATCCTTGTCTCGTTTCTGAACTTCAAGGAGAAGCTTGCAGTTTCTCACCATTGAGTATGATGTTGGCTGTGGGTTTGACATATATGTCCTTTATTATGTTGAGTTCCTTCCATACACACTTTGTTGAGAGTTTTTACCATAAATGGAAGTTGAATTTTGTGATGTTTTTTCTACATCTGTTGAGAAAATAATACGCTTTTTATTCTTCATTTTGTTGATGTGGTTTGTGTATCATGTTGATTTGTGAGAGTAGAACTATTCTTCCATCCCTGAAATAAATCCCATTTTATCATAATGTATGCTCCTTGTAATGTGTGTTGAATTAGGTTTGCTAATATTTTGTTGATGGTTTTTGTGTCTATGTTCATCAGAGACACTGGCATGTGATTTTCTTTTTGCGTGGTGTCTTTGGATTTGCTATCAGTGTAGTGTTCACCTTGTAAAATGAATTTGGAAGCATTCCTTCCTCTTCAATTTTTTGCAATAATCTGAAAAGTATTCTTCTTTAAATATTTGGTAGAACCATCTCTGAAGTTGTCTGGTCCTGGACTTTTGTTTTGGGGGATTTTTTATTCTAATTGGCCTACTAATATCTTCTGTATCTTCATGATTCAGTCTTTGAAGAATGTGCAGTCTAGGAATTTGTCCGTTTTTTCTAGGTTTTCTAATTCGTTTGCATATAATTGTGGCAGTCTCTTATACTTCTTTGTATTTTGTCACTTGTAACTTATCCCCTTTCATTTCTGATTTTATTTGGGCCCTCTTTCTCTTTTGATGATTATAGCTAGTTTATAGGTTTCATTTACTTTTTCAAAGAACCAACTCTTGGTTTTATTGATCAACAGAATTGTGTGTGGGGGTTTTGTTTGTTTGTTTTTGTTTTTGTTGGTGTTTTGTTTTTTGGTCTCTAGTTCATTTATTTCTGCTATAATCTTTATTATTTCCTTCCTTCTGCTACCTTTGGGCTTCCTCTGATTTTGTTTTGTTTTGTTTTCATTTTTTTTTTATGGGGGGGGTTTGGTACCCTTATGATAAAGTTAACTTGTTGATGGAATTTTTCTCATGTGTGGTAGACCTGTATGGCTAACGAGTTTCTCTTTTAGAACAGTTCTTTCTGCATCCCATAGATTTTGGAAAGTTGTATTTCCATTTTCATGTTTCTCAAGGTGTTTTTGATTTCTTGTTTGATTTCTCTGTTGATTCATTGGTTGTTTAGTAGCATGTTGTTTAGCCTTTGCGTTTTTGCTTTTTCATTTTTTTCTTTATGTGAACTATCCTGGAGAATGGTCCCTGTGCATTTGAGAAGAATGTATATTACTCTTCTTTTGGATGCAGTGTTGTCTATATATCTACTGAGTCAATCTAGTCTAATGTGTCATTTAAGGCCACCAGTGTTTCCTTATAGATTTTCTGTCTGGGTGATCTATCTGTTTATGTAACTAGGGTATTAATGTTGTGTACTATTACTGCATTACTGTCAACTTCTCCCTTTATGGCTATTAATATTTGCTTTATGTAGTCTATGCCCCTGTGCTGGGTACATGAATATTTATGAATTCTATGTCCTCTTCTTTGACTTCTTTATTATAATGCAATGTTCTTTGCATTTCATTAAAAATTGTAAAGTCACTTTTGTCTCTGTGAGTACTACTACTGCAGCACTCTTTTCATTTCCATCCACACAGAATATCTTTTTTCCATCCCTTCACTTTTAACCTGTGTGTGTTTTAGATCTGAATTGAGTCTCTTACAGAGCGTATAGATGGGTCTTGTTTGTTTGTTTATTTTATCCATTCACCTAATGTTTTTTGATTGAAACATTTAGTCCATTTACATTTAAAGTAATTATTGATAGGTATATACTTATTGCCATTTTGGGTTTTTTGTTTTTGTTTTGTTTAATTTTGTTTTGTTTTTGTAGTTTTTCTCTGTTCCTACCTTCTTCTCATGGTCTTTTCCATTTGATGGCTATCTTTAGTGTTACGTTTGGGGTTTTCTCCTCTATATTTTTTTGTGTATCTAGTGTGCTTGGTTTGTGGTTACTGTAAGGTGCGTATATATCAACCTGTATCTAGAGCATCTGTCTAATTTGGTATTCACTTAAGTTCAAACACATTCTAAAAGTATTGCCTTTTTACTCCCATTCGTATTTTGTTTTTGATGTCATATTTTACATCTTTTTATTTTTTGTACCCTTTCATTGCTTTATCAAGTTTACCTATTTATTATAGTTGATCTTACTATTTTTGTGTTTTCATCTCCATGCTAGCTTTTTAAGTGACTGACCCACTGTCTTTACCATATATTTGCCTTTACCAGTGAAAAATTTTTAACATGGTTTCTTATTTCTAGTTATGGCCTTCACTTTCCCACTTAAAGAAGACCCTTTAGCATTTCTTATAAGGCATGATTAGTGGTGATGAGGTCCTGTAGTTTTATCTGGGAAACTTTATTTCTTCTTGAGTTCTGAATGATAACTTTCCTGGGTACACTATTTCTGGTTGTTTTTCCATTTCAGTACTTTAAGTATATCCCATCTATCTTGTAAAGTTTATGCTGAAAAATCAGCTAATAGTCTTATGTGGTTTCCCATGTATGTGACTGTTTTTTTTTTTCTTTCTTCCTTTAAGATTCTCTCTTTAATTTTTGCCATTTTAAGTATACTATGTGTGGATCTCTTTCTGTTAATTTTGTTTGGGATGCTCTGGTGCTTCCTGAACTTTGATGTCCTTTTTCCCTTCCACAGGTTAGAGAAGTTTTCAGCTATTATTTCTTCAAATAAGTTTTCTGCCACTTTCTCTCTTCTCTCTCTCTCTCTCTTTCTCTCTCTCTCTTTCTCTCTCTCTTCCCCTTCTGGAACTACTGTGTTGTGAATGCTCATATGCTTAATGTTGTCCCAGAGCTCCCTTAAACTATCCTTATTTTTGAAATTATTTTTTCTCTTTGCTGTTCTGACTGGGTGTTGTCCACTACCCCATCTTCCAGAACACTGATCCTTTTTCCCCCCATCATTTAAATTGCTATTGATTCCCTCTAGTACATTTTTATTTTAGTTATTGTATTTTTCAGCTTCGATGTGTTCTTTCATAAACTTTCTAACTCTGTTCAAATTCTCACTGTGTTCCTCTATTCTTCTCCTGAGTTTGGTGAGCATTTTTCTGACCATTTCTTTGAACTCTTTGTCAGGAAAACTACTTATTTCTTTCTCATTATGTCTTTTTGTTCTGGGACTTAGTTTTCTGTCTCCTCATTTTGTTTGACTTTCTGTTTTTGCTTCTTTTTTTTTTTTAAAGATTTTATTTATTTATTTGACACAGAGAGAGATTACAAGCAGGCAGAGAGGCAGGCAGAGAGAAAGGGAGAGGAGGAAGCAGGCTCCCTGCTGAGCAGAGAGCCCGATGCGGGCCTCGATCCCAGGACGCTGAGATCATGACCTGAGCCGAAAGCAGAGGCTTTAACCCACTGAGCCACCCAGGCGCCCTCTGTTTTTGCTTCTACAAATTAGATGGAATAGCTACCTCTCCCAGACTTGACAGAGTGGCCATGGGTAGGAGCATCCCCTGGGTAAATTGTGTGTCCCTGGTGGCTTTGACAGGCGAGCTGTGTTGACACCTGGAACTGGACAAAGTGTAGACTCTGGGTTTCCTGGGTATGCTGTGCCAGGACCACTTTAGTAAGATGCCTAGAGCTGCCCAAGACATACTCTGCTGGGTCTGCCTTGGCACACCAGTCAGAGCTGATACAGATGTGCTCTGGCAGGAGAGTCCCATGGTATGCTGTACTGGGGCCACTTTTGTAAGATAGTTAGAGATGGTGTGGGTACTATCCCAGGGTATCCTTGGTCACTTCACATGAGGATTACAGTGGTCAGATGGCTGGCCTGGATGCAGGCAGGGGTGGAGGGTTTTAGAACACATAGTGCCTGGGTCAACTATAGCTTTAACTTAACTTTATAACCACCTTTATTGAGTAACTTGTAATGTATTTACAGTAAATAAATTGTAATACATCAAATTATAATTGGAAATTAGTTAACTGTAAATACTAGTAATAGCTGTATAATAAAATTTAAAAATAATTCAAATTTCTTTTTGACAAGCAAAAGGAAAACACTTGAAAATTAAATTCTTTAAGATTATTTTTAATGAATTTAACTTTAAAATTTTGCTTAATATGGGAAAACAAATATCAACTGAGTTGTTATATATTCATTCAGGCATTGGTGATATTTTATTTTCAGTATTGACATGCTGGTTTGTGTAACAAACCATTGTAATATCTAAAATTTTACTTCCCAAGAACCAGTTTTTGTCCCCATTAAAAGTATCTTATGCTCTTTTACTTGCCTCTCTGCAAATCCCAGCTATGATTTCTAGGCATCCTCCTCCTCTTCTGAGGATATCATTCTTCATCTTTTCTCAGGACAAGCTTTCTAACTTAACACCATTGCCAAATTTAGTTTTGTCCTTAGAATATTTCTCATTAAGCAAATATAAACGCATGTTATCATGCATTTATCTTTTTTGCTCTTATCCATGGCTTTTTATTATTCACCATTATAAAAAATTGATGTCTTTTTCTACATTTCTTCTGGTACTTATCACTTTTTACCACTACCTTGAAGGTAGGATACAACTACAATTTATTTTGTGTCCTCCATAATGAATGACTCATTGTAGGCACATAAAATACCTGTTAGAGAAAAGATATATGCATCCTATGTTTATTACAGGAGCATTATTTACAATAGCTTAAATATGGAAGCAACCCCCATCCCCATCAATATATGAATGGATAAAGAAGATGTGGGGTGTGTGCGTGTGTGTCTATCTATCTATCTATCCATAGATAGATAGATAGATGTAGATATATGTATACATAGCCACAGAAAAGAAATGAGAGTTTCCCATTTGCAACAAAATGGATGGACAGAGAATGCATTATATTAAGTGAATAGGTCAGAAAAAGCCCAAAACCATATGATTTCAATTATATATTGAATCTAAAACAAAACAAACTAACAAAGAAAAACCCAGACTCTTTAGTACAGAGAACAAATTGGTGATTGCCAGAGGGGAGGTGGGCAGGGAAATAAATGAAAAAGATGAAGAGGAGTACGAGGTATAACTTTCCAGTTATAAAATAAATAAGTCATGGAGATTAAAAGTACAGCATAGGGAATAAACTCAGTAATATTGTAATAACATTGTATGGTGACAGGTGGTAACTACACTTACCATGGTGAGCTTTGTTTAAGGTATAGAGTTGTTGAATCAGTATTTTAAACTTGGAGCTAATACGTGGTATGTCATTAGTCTTTAAGTGAGGTAAGGGAGAGGGGAAAGGCCTTGGTCTGTTAGATTTCTGGAAGATTCAGTGATGGGCCAACTGTCACTGATACCACCTCAGCATCAAGACTCAGTGCCCACCCTTACCTTTTTTCAAATGGGTCTTAGATACTCTAAAATTTGTTTAACCCATCCTTATGGGTTTTAGAGCAACCTTTTACATAATTGTTAACCTTGTGTTCTTGCCTGACCAAATTCCTGTCTTCCTGTCTTCATTTTTAAAATATCAGTTCTAGGACGGCATTTTGTTGTTTGGATACTAACATTGCCGTAGAGAAGATTTAGATTAGTCTCTAACCACAGAAGTCCAATGTGTATTTGGAGTGTGATGATAGTACTACTTTGGAGAGATCTGCATAGATTTCTGATAGACGTAGGATGATGGAAATCTGTTTTGCATGGGGTAGTCCTTGTATAACCTGTCCTCAGGTAATTAACAATAGTTCTCCTTTCCTTTTGTAAAGTTTCCCAATTTGGATGATAAAGCATATGATTACCCTAAGTATATTATTACATAGTAAATCAGAGAAAAGTTTAAATTAAAAAAAAAACTTGTTAAAAAAAAGACTGATTATTACTATCTCAAGGAGCTTAAGTATAAATAAGGGGAGCGATATATTAATACAAAATAACAGGAATTTGCAAAATGGAAGATTTGGGATAAATGTTGAGTGGGAGCTGAAGATAGAATTATCTATGCAATCTAGACAGATTGTTCATTCTATATAAAACCACTACTTTTTGGCCCTAAATTAAAACCCTCTATCATGTTGTGGTTGATATCATTCTCTTAAGAATTGAAAAAAAAATTTAGAAATAGAAAGATGTTTAAAGTGAATTTGGCTGAAATACTGTTCTTTTTATCAACTAGACCAGCTATTTATGGATTTACTTTTTGGATCAGACCATACATCTCAAATTTCCATGAATTACTCATTGAAGACTGATATTTGTTCAAATACTGGTAGATGTTATTTTTCACTAACTGTGTGCTATTTACTATGTTCCATAGATGATCATTGTGCATTGCCTTGACCTCTTTTGTGCTAACCTACTAGTGGCAAGAAAGTGTACTTAGTTCTTCAGTTTTATGAGCTGAGCATCATTATTCTGAGTGCTAGCATGGAAGTGACATAGAGACTTGAGGTTAAAAAGAAGGGTAAAATAATATTTTCTGTGAATTCATGGATTTCTTTTCATCAGCATTCAGGAGCCCTAAGGATTTTAGGGGTCATATTTTTAATGAGTTATCTTGACTCTTTTTAACTTCACTGGGAGTCATTCAGCAAATAAAATCTCACCGAAGTTAGAGGTGCCTGTGGTTTCTGAATGACAGAATGGTGAGAAAATTCTTTAAGTTATAGGAGGAGGACTTAATTTGTGGGTGGGGGGATGGGTTCATTGAAATTACTTTTGAGAAAAGCTCTAAATTATAAGGTAGACTGTTGAAGTTAAAACTGTCTTAGCTTTGTTAAAACTGGACCTAATTTTTCTTTGTAAACATGTACATACACAAACACATAAATTGAAAAATAGACAATAAATCTTCAAATAGTGTTAAAGAAGCTAAGCCTTTGCAAAGCAATTTTGTTCCTTTTGGATTTTTTTTAATTTCAAGAAATGTCTAAAGAGAAGGTACATTAAGAAAATGAAATAGACACAATTACAGGAAATTTTTTCTTTCTCATTTTCTTCCTACATTTGAGCACAAAATATGATAGGACCATAGAAATGAACTTTTTTGCAATGTGGAGAGATTGTGGAGATGTGGAGAGATTGTGAACAATTTTTTCTCAACAGATATGCAATTAGTAGTGAGTTTAGGGTACATTTATGCTTTTTTGTTATTATCCTAACCATGCAATAATAAACATCATTTTGGAAAAACTCATACTTTTAAACAGATATTTAAGTACTTGATAATGTTTTTATACTTTGTAAAAACAATTAAAGGCATATTATTGACCTGGAGCTCCAGATAATTTATCTGTAGCTAAGATGTAGTACTTTTTATTTCATATGAAAAGTTTCTTATGTATCTTATATTCTTGAAAATCTCTCATTTTTTCCCTCCAAACTCTCTAATCCCAAATATATGGACTCTTTTTGTCTATCTTAGACACTATTAAATTTTAAAGAAAATCTTATGAATTGAAACATAGGCAGTGAACTAGAGACAAATAAATTACAGAATATTATTCTGACTGACAGATTCTGTAGATTCACTTTGTTTTCCTATCTCTCTTGGGAAATGATAGGTCCATATTATATTTTATCTTGCACACACAAAATGTAAATTACTTATATTTTCTTTTAAGTTAGCACTTAGAAAAGTTCTGTTCAATTTATTAACTTTAATGTGAATTGCTAAGATCAGAGTCATTAATACAAGGCCCAGTACTCAGTCATTAGTGCCATCTCATGTATGGTCACCACTCTGAATATACATGAAATTTTATACACAGGGAAAAGAAAACAAACTTACTAATTTTCTCCATACAATTTCTCGTGAATATATTCATGTAAATAAAAGGTCTATATGCGTATTCATGAAGACAATTAGCATTTTTATTCAATAGGTTTTACATAATGACAACAAAATTCACTCCTCTGAATGGCAAAATTTGTGAAAATGAGATTTGAAATGAGGCATTTGTGACTTTCTGTATATATTCACCTTACTCTAATTTTCTTTATGTTTGCGAATTTGGTAAGATACTTGAAATGCCTTCCTTGTCCTTTTTGATGGGTACTACTAGTATCATGTGTAGGCAGCTCTATGACAAATTCATTATTTTATGGAAATTTATGTTGGACAAGAGGGGCTACCCCTTTAAAGCGTCACTATTTTCTAATATTTTTTGTCTTGTTTTTATATCTACCACTGAGTCGTTTACCAGGAAGCCTCTTCTCAGCATTGTACACTTCTACTTGCAACTCTCAACAATATTTTTGGTCATTGATTATTCTGTTCTGATTGCTGGCTGGGACTCAGACCCCTGGCCTGATACCCTCCTGCAGTCACCTCGCTGTTTCAACAAAGGAAGAGAACTATGTTCCCCTTTGATTCCACCCACTAGTTCAAAACAAAACCACTAACACAAGTCTTATGTATATGTCATAGATTTTACAGAAGGTTCGAATCTAATCGAAGTTTAGAACATAGGAAGGGAAACAAAATTAGTTCCCAGGCTTGGTTTTTGCTTCACTTTTGATATTTCTTTGAGTCAATTAAGGAATCTCATGGTCTATCCTTCGATGCATAGATGGATCCCAGTCCCAAATAACACCATCCCCTAAATATAGCAATTGATCTTGACTTTGGATGCACTTTCCTCCCTTTTGCCAAAGCAATCAAAAAATGCCATGACCTATATCAGGTCATTTCCCAAAGTGTGAGGTATTTAGCTGACAGAATATCACAGTGGGTTTCTGGATGTGACAAAAGATCGTTGGACATGTAGCCAGAGAGAGAAATTTAGATTTGAATCCTAGCTCTGCTGCTTATTATCAATGACCTTGGGCAAATCATTTAGCATCTATGGGCCAGCCATCTGTCTATATAAAATGATATAACATGAATTACATAGTTTTAGGATCATCAGATGCTATAAGTGAGAGTGTGGTGCAGATACTCTAATGCACTTAGCAAATTTTAGGTCTTTTTCTATTTTTAAAGGTAAGCATAGGAAAGGGAAAAAAATTCGGAATATTTATTTTTGTTCTTTTGTTAAAAATAAATTAAGTGCTACTGTATATATCATCCAAAAAATTAGAGTTTTCATATTGGTTCCATTTAAGTGAAGCCATTTTTTTTTATGCCATAACTCATTATCTGTGTTTATTCTCACACATTGTCTGCTTGGATGGGTGTGCATAGAACTTTGTTCCTGTGTGCCTTGATAACTGAGCCATGATGAGATTCTGTCAGGTGTTAAGCTTAGAGTACAAGCTGTTATTGTTTGCTTCTCATAACCTGGCTAAGGATGTCTGTCATTTAGGAGATAATGTTAAAAAAGCAGAATGTTGTCGTGAGGTGGGTTATTCGTGACAAATAAATATCCGGGTGAAACTAGAATGTTTTTAAAGTAAAGGAAGGGCATTGAGATATGTCAATGTATCCTATAAAAAAAGCATTATTTCCCTTTTCCCACATGATAAATGTTCAAATAATCAGCATATCTCACAGGTTAGAAGAGCATTAACATGACATAGTGCTGCAGACAACTCCTTTAGTAGCTGTCTGCTGAGAAAAAAAATACAATATCCACACTTTATCAGAATGCCAGTTCTCTAAAAAAGCACTGAGTAGGAGAAGAATAATCTAATGATTAATTTTATTTTAAATACTTTTTGTTTTTTAGTTTTACATGTGTAGCACTCACTGTATCCTTCTTCCACTCTAAATACATGTACAGCTTTGATTCCTGTCTTAAGCGATGATAGGATATCTCCTCCTGATGTAGGCTGTCTTCCACCTTTGGTCTTGATTGTACCCTCATCCTAGAATCTGGCTTGACATGAGCCTGGATTAAATCTCAAAATTTAAGCTTAGGAATCTGTAACTTTTAACTACCATACCCTATTTCCTCTGTAAATAAATAAAGAATTCCTTCAAATTGTTAAGCCAATGAGCAAAAGATGTAAGTAGGTATTCTACCTAAGGCAAAGTACAGAATGGCCACTGAACATATGTAGAGATGTTCTACCACTATAGTAATCAGGATAAAGCAAGTCAGAACATAGACAGATCTCATCACATACTCAGTTGTTGAGAAAAGTTTCAAAAGGCATTTTGGTACCAAAACAACAACCACCACCAAATCAAACCAAAACAACAAAAACAAATTTAAAAGACAGTACTGAGTATTGCCAAGAATATAGAACAAGCAGTGGGGGTGCCTGGGTGGCTCAGTGGGTTAAAGCCTCTGCCTTCAGCTCAGGTCATGATCTCAGGGTCCTGGGATCGAGCCCTGCATCGGGCTCTCTGCTCGGCAGGGAGCCTGCTTCCTCTTCTCTCTCTGCCTGCCTCTCTGCCTACTTGTGATCTCTCTCTCTCTCTCTGTCAAATAAATAAATAAAATCTTTAAAAAATATAAAAAAAGAACAAGCAGTGAAAGATTTTGAACACTCTTAGTAGGAGTATAAATTGGTGTAATGATTTTGGAAAACAACTTGGTAGTACTAAGTAAAACTGAAGCCACACATTTTCTATTAGTTGTGTTTCTCCTTTATACATTTTCTGCAAAAATACTTGTGTATCCAGAAGTCATGAAAAAAATACTCAAAGCAGAAAGTTTATAAATGTTCTAAACTAGGACCTACCCAAATATTGGTCAAGAGAAGAATTATTTATTGACTGTGACTCTTCCCTTAGCATAAAAGGAGAAACAAATATCAAACTTTCACACATGGATTCCCTCCTCAAGCACATTCTGGTTTCCAGCCTCGCTCCTTTACTGAAGTTTTGACCCTCCTTTGAGTGTTTTCAAGAAATTACCCATCCCGACCTCCTAATGCATTAATAGACTCCATTAAATAATGTGTGGTACGTTGAAGCAATATGATTCATACATTAGTGGACTACATTAACATACAAGATGTTAAGCTATCCAACTAGGTAAGATAGAAAAGACGTGAAGAGACATTTCACTGTAGAAAGTATATAGATGGCACACACACACACAACAAGCATGAAAGGGTTTTCAGTATTATTAGCTATTAGGTAAATACAAGTTAAATCTACAGTAAAATATCACTACACCCATCAAAATGGCTAAAATAAAAATAAATAAGTAATGTCTGCACCAAATGCGAGAAGCGTGTGGGGATCCTGGGGCACTCCTGTGTTGCCGAGAATATGAAATGGCCCAGCCACTCTGGAAAACAGTTTGGCAGTTTCTTAAAATAAGTCAACAGAAAGATATAAATATATAACTACTGTATGATCTAGTCATTGAACTTTCAGGTGTTCACCCCAGAAAAAGGAAGACTTAAGTTTATACAAATGTTTGTGCACAGATGTTTATAGCAGTGTTATTTGTGATAGCCGCAGCCTAGAAATAACCCGTATTTCTTCCAGTGGGTGAATGATTAACTGAACTGTGGCATATCTGTGGACTACTAATCTTTCATTAAAAGGAGCAAATTATGGATACTACAGATTCATGGTATTATCACAAAATGGGTACCATAATGAGCTCATGATGTTCCGTATTTTAGTAAATCGGAAGGTTGCTCTTGTCTGTTACAAACCGTGTCTTGAAATTAATACACAGATAATATCCCTTCCTATTTAGAGTTTCTTTTCAATTTTACCCTTATTTCAGTAATTCCTATTTCCAAATGTATTATTTTCACATTCTCTGCTTTTCATATTGTCCATATTATCCCATGTTAAGTTTTAGATTTTATTTTATTTTATTTATTTATTTTTTAAGATTTTATTTAGTTATTGGACTCAGAGCGAGAGAGAGATTACAAGTAGGCAGAGAGGCAGGCAGAGAGAGAGGAGGAAGCAGGCTCCCCGCTGAGCAGGGAGCCCGATGCGGGCCTCGATCCCAGGATGCTGAGATCATGACCTGAGCCGAAAGCAGAGGCTTTAACCCACTGAGCCACCCAGGCGCCCAAGTTTTAGATTTTAACTGATAGTATGCTAAATGGTTTTTGATATTTTGTGCCCAAGTTCAGTTTGGATTTTTTGTTGAGCTCCTTACAAATCACTCTAAGTGAACCTCAAAGCAGTCCTCACAAATGTGAAGCCTAGAAAACAGATACTTTTCTCACTACTTTGAAATTTTAGGTGAAGTAATTCTCACTTTGTGATGAAGCTGTAGTCAGGTATTTCGAATCAAAAGAATTGCATAGTACAAGCCTAGCTCTTGACCTCTGGAAATCTAAATTAAATCTCTCAGCTAAGTGTGAACACTGTGCACTTCAGGAAAATAACCTCGGTAATAGATGTGGGAGAGTGGAAACAGCAGAAGCTAGTGAACTGCTCACCCGCCCTTCCACCCACCCTTCCTCCCTCCCTCTCTCCCTTCCTTCCTTCCT
>LNAC01000595.1:86810-109284 GCA_002007465.1 Ailurus styani
CCATCACCCAGCCACCCTATCCCTACCCTCCCATCCTCCACTAACCTTCAGTTTGTTTCATGGGATTAAGAGTCTCTTATGGCAGTGTTTAATGAGGACCTACTTTAAGCTAGGCAGAGATGGGAATAAATGTTGCGTGGTAGCAGTGAATAGATAATTGATTTAATATTCTAAGATTTCTTTTTAGCTTATGTGATACTTAAGTGTTTTCAGACTTGGACGCCACTCCATCAGCAATTGAATTTGTGTAATAGAACATTAAAAAAAAGATCTTCTTGGTATTAGTGTTTCTTAGCAACATAGTCTCTCTTAATAAGTTATTTGACCATAAGGATTTTTTCTTCCAGGTTAGTTTTATTGACTCTCTCTTAACTTTTTTGATAAATATGCTACAATTTCATTTTCAAAAAAGTTTTGTCAGTGAGTGCATTATTTAATAGGATATCAAGTTGGACAATATTTTGATGAAGAAGCTGAATATCAGGCCACTGTCTTAGTCAACAGCAAGTGCAGAAGAAGGACATTTCAAAGTATCCTGTAGCAATTGTCTTCAGTGATATGTGGGCCAACCCTGAATGTATAAAATTTGGGTTTATAAGAAGATACTGTTTACACTCCATCCTCTTACCATTTTAAGCTCAGGAAAGATACAGAGATCATAACTTAAAATGTTTGGGTTTGTGAGTGGATTAGCCTAGTTCTAGAAACTAGTAGCAGCAGCAGCTAACATTTACGCAGTATGGTCTAATACCGATAATATCCACTACCTAACACTTAATAAGCAGTTGATAAACGTGTGCTTAATGGAACCAAGGGGTAGCTAAGTCTTAATCATCTGTTCTTACTAACTAAGCTCTCTTTTAATGAAATGTATTGCCTCATTTAACCCTTATAATAACTCTACAAAAAGGGCATTATCATTATACTCTTACTCAGAGATGACAACTTACAGAGTACTCATTAACTTGTTAAAGTTGGTGGCTGAGCTGGAGTATAAATCCAGACAGTCCTCCTCGAGGATTCAAGCTCCCAAGCATCACCTCAGGCTGCCTGTCAACTTGTAGGACATAGAGGTTTGCAAAGTCTACATACAGCCTTTACTCAACATCTAGCAGACAACCAACCAAAGGACACTAAGTACTTTCCTAGAATTCTTTAAGCGTAAAAGTGATTTGTAGTTTGGTAAGAGAACACTTTACTACTTAATTATAGATCTCTATTAAAGAATTTTAAAGAAAGTATGAGCTGTGTGGGAAACATGCACACATTTTTCTGATACATTTCTGTGGCCTGTATTTCACACATTATAGTGTAAGTGAATTTCATAACACATACTGAATTAAAAAGTTTAGAGTGGAATCCACACTTCTGAGGAAGGAAAAATGGGTCTGACTTCATATTATTAAATTACATGAATCAACCAATAATCAATAAAAATGGTGCTAGCAAAACCCCCTCAGTCAGCAAGGAAAGGCAACAAAGAAGTCTGCCACCTCTTGGAGTCTTGTGTGAGCCTAGAAAGTCTCTAAAATACTTGAAAACACAGATCTGTAAAATGTTTCAGTGGGAAATCCCAATGTACGCTGTCTGGATGGTGGAGACACACTTAACTGAAAGGTTAGTATTAACGTGAATGTAGGGCAGCTAGAGCCTTTAGTGCTGAACTTGAAGTCCATTGGAGACACAGCCACAACTTAAACACAACCTTCTGCAAAGGATGGATTCACAATGAAAAATGACAAACCGAGATAGTAAATGAGCCACCTCAAGTCTGTATCAGCCACCATAAAGCCAAAGAACTACAATGTCGTTTCTCTTCCTGAGATTGTATCTTGCTATGTTTCTTCTTGCACGTTTACCCATCTCATGGGGAATTCCATGATTGGTATGTCAGTGTTCTCATAGTCATGGTAAGTGTTGGATGCTTAAAACATTGAGTAAATTAAAAGTTTACAGAGAAGGGCAAAAACGTCATTCCTGGATGATGCATTTTAGAAGATAATTTTACATGTTGAACCTACCTGATATACCTAGATTGAAATCTTTGAAGTTATGGAGTATCTTCTATGTGCAGGCACACCATATACACATAATATATTGTGATTCCCTTGAAAAGCATTATGAGGGGCCCCTGGGTGGCTCAGTTGGTTGAGTGTCTGATTTACACTCAGGTTGTGATTCCAGGGTCCTAGGATTGAGCCCCACCTGTGTCATGTC
This sequence comes from Ailurus styani, assembly GCA_002007465.1. NCBI lineage: Eukaryota > Metazoa > Chordata > Mammalia > Carnivora > Ailuridae > Ailurus > Ailurus styani. The sequence goes on from LNAC01000595.1 coordinate 89,028, forward strand.
AGGTTTCCTGCTCAGCAGGAAGTCTGCTTCTCCCCCTCCCTCTGCCTGCTGCTCCCCTTGCTCATACTCGCCCACTCTCTGTCAGATAAATAAATAAAATCTTAAAAAAAAAGCATTATGAAAGAGTTATCTGTTACATTTTACAAAATGAGGAACCAAGACACAAAGATTTTAAATCTGACTTCATAGCTTTTGGTAACAATGAACTACTACTAAACAGTTTTGAAATTTGGGAGCTATTGATAATTTTAGGCTGGCATTTTATAAAATGCCTTTAGGGGTACCTGGGTGGCTCAGTCTGTTAAGCATCTGCCTTTGGCTCAGGTCATGACCCTAGGGTCCTGGGATGGAGCCCCAAGTCCAGCTCCCTGCTCAGCGGGGAGCTTGTTTCTCCTTCTCCCTCTGCCCCTCCCCCTGCTTATTCTCTCTCTCTCTCTCTCTCCCTCCCTCTCTCAAATAGACAAATAAATAAAATCTTTAATAAAATAAATTAAAACGCCTTTAAATTTTTTACATGTTACAACACTAATTTAGGACTGAGACATTGATTAAAGCTCTCAGAGAAAACACAATAATACTTTAGTATCAATTCTTCGTTTACTATGCTTTCCTTCTGCTTCTTTTGCCAGTTTCCTACTATTGAATTGATTTTGAGAGATTCTCTTTACTTACAACTTTTGATTCATGCTTAGGAAAATGTATGCTACATTTCTATTTGGCGTGCACAGTTCCATTGGATTATTTCTCTTTTGATTGTGAAACATAAGAGAATTTTAGAAAGCATTTATATGCATTCCCACCTCTCTGCATCCACCTGTGGGATTACTATTCTCCAGTCTCTCCTTGTTTTCCTCCTCCAGTCCCCAGCCGGTGAGTTGGGGAGTTTTTAAATTTTCTTTTCTTTTGGTTTTTAATGGTGTGTTTACCAGTTTCTTTCCTCATCACTGCTTCCCACTCCTTCCTCCTAATCTCCTTTTAAATATAGTACGTCATTCAGTAATTTTTTTTTCAGTTCTCCTAGTTCTCGATGCTGTCGCTTCTATATGATAACATACTATGTCCAGTAATGGTCCTCTGGATGAGTAATCTCCTCTCCTCCTCTGGGTGGTGGTTCTCATGGTAGCACGTGTGATGCACCAGAAGGGGAGAAAGAACAAAGTCTGTTCCGATGTAATTTAAAGCTCACAAAGTAGTTATTGATAAACCATTCTGCCACAAATAGGGTGGACACTATATGATGAGGTTTTAAAACACATTGTGAAATAAATGATTTGTGACTTGGAATTGGAAAGCCAGGTAAAGAGAAGTACAAATTTCTCAAGTTTCGAATTGGAGTGGTCGAGGTAAAAATTTCAAGGAAGAGTCAGGAAGTCCAAGGAGGCTCAAACTAATTTTGGAAGGAAGGTGATGAGGTCGTCTTAGGTTGTGTTTTAGTGCTTATGTGACATGGGGCGTGTAATTTGAATTGTGCAGCTGTGGCCAGGAAGATGCTGGAGGTGGAGATGAAGACTTGGTAGTTACTCTCAGAAATGTATTAAAGTTGGGGAAAAGGATGTAAAGATTAGATTTCAGTGTGCAAGGGAAGCTTAGAGAGGTAATGACAGCTGTGGACAATGTGTGTTGTAATCAGCATCTTCTGAGCTGCCTGTTCCCCCAGGAGCTCTATAGGTTAGCAATTTTCTGGACTGTTGTGGGACTTAGGAAGTTTCTTACAAAATTTATAAATGGCATAACTTTTACACTGTAAGTCTTTACTATAAACCAAACCTTCCTCACATCGATGCTGGACAGCCCCAGATGTGTGTATGTTTTATTTTCCAAAAGATCATCAATACATCAGCTGGCTGAAACTTGCAACAGATTTTTTCTATAGAAAGAATGTTGTAAATCATGGTTTGTTTCAGAAACCAGTCCGTAAAATCCGACTGAAACTATAATGCAGCTCTATATCTAAAGTTAAAACCATAGGTATAGAAAACATCTTTTTCTTTTTTGTAAACACCGGAAACATAATTAAACACATCGGTCAGACAAAATAGCCTTCAGTAGATGCAATAATTTTTAAGTATATTGAATTAGAGATAACTAAACCAAATGGAAAATATGCCTTGAGTAAAATGGGTTTTTGGATGTTAGCAATTGAGAAAAACTAAATTTATTTTGGGAGCGATATAATAAATGGAGACCAATGGGAATTCATGGGCAATCTCAGAGTCCTTGAACAGGTACTGTACTTTTCTGTTCATTTAATTTTATTTTAATACTTTTTACTTTTTTCCCTTGGTATTTGTAGATTGCCAACACTAACAATTAAGTTTGTTTTATTTATTTGAATTATAATTAAAGCAAATGCTTTTATTTCAAAGCACCAAACGTTCTAACTGACTGCCTCTTCTAATCTTTCATGGTTCAAAGTTCTTCTAATTCTCCTTTGGATTAATTTTCCCTATTTTATTTTGTGATATTTTCCTTCTTATTATTTGCTTACTTCCTTAGTGGAAGAGCCTTTCGGACTCCTCAATCTTCTTTTTTCTATTACATATTTGTTTGTTTCAGTGTGTGTCTCTGACTGGACTTCAGTCTTTAACTGGAAAGTATCTGAGCTCAGAGTCTCAGGTCTTCACACTGATGTTACTGCCCCTTTAACAGGTGTCCCTCCCTGAGAAACTCATATCCTGACACTTCCTAGCTCCATGTTTAAATTGTTCTAATTGGGCGCCTGGGTGGCTCAGTTGTTATGTATCTGCCTTTGGCTCAGGTCATGATCCCAGGGTCCCAGCGGGGAGCCTGCTTCTCCCTCTCCCTCTCCCCTTGCTTGTATCCCCTCTCAAGCTGTCTCTCTCTTTCTCTCTCTGTCAAATAAATAAATAAAAATCTTTTAAAAATTAATCAATCAATCAATTAATTAATTAATTGTTCTACCCTGGAGGTATCAACTAAACCATAGGACATAAGATGTTAGGAACGTTTAGTTGAACTGCTTTAAGCAACTGGTTGTGGAGCACTACGGCCTCTTACCAAAAATAACATTATATCCTCAAAACTAAAGCAGTAAGATTGGAACGGGAAGAAGGCCTCTGAAGCAGGTACTGTGGGCATGAGAGGGTAGCTCACCCGGGTTGCTGAACCAAACAGCTAAACTTAAGGGATGCCTAACAGGACATGGACAGGGTATACAGGACTTGGGTGGGAATGGTAAGAGCCTTAATAGCCACCCAGCTAGATGGCCAACCAGCTAAAGCACACACTCTAGTGACATACAGCCATAAAAGAATTTTCCTACTTGGGAATCGATCATACCTTCAAATCAGTATAAGATCTGTATTCATTTAAATGAAGGTAGGTTGCATAAACTTTTCAAAAAATAGTGATATTACAATTCCCCTTCTGACTTATTAGACAAAATCAATAATTTAAAGACATAATCCCTCTAATTTTGAGAATCTATTAGTTAAGATGATTTGTATTTTCATAAATAATGTATTATTACCCTGTCTTCAGGCTAATGGAGTTGATTCACATATTTAAGCATGAAAAATGCAATCAACATGGCATTTCTATATGTTGATCAGAGAGGAAAGCAGAATTTTTTAATAGGACACACACAAATTACGAGACCATCTTAATGGCTGTTTCTTTGTTTTTTGTTTTTTTAATTCACTCAATGTGCTCTTTTAGGAAATAGATCCTAGGGAGTAGGTGATTTCTGTAGACTTCCACATGATAACTATTTTTTAAAAGATCCTAGGATAGTTTTCATATTTCATGGGTCATAATAAAAGAATTTTAAGAAGTGAAAAACCCTGTAATACTGTCAGTAGGAAAAGGTATGCTTATGGTTTTTATGATTTTTGAATAGTTAACTTGTTTCAAAGTGGTCAGGGATTTTTGTCTCTCTTGTTCATAGATGAATTCCAAGCATCAGGAATTGGATTTGGTAAAGAGAGACACACAGCTACTCATTTACTAAATGAATTAGACTTTTAAGGAAAATAATATAAGGGGCATCTTGCGGCTTGTTTCTGGCTGTAAACAAATTGTCTGTTTGTAAGAAAGCCCTGGTTGCCTGACAACTAATTTGCCCAAGGGAGCAAGGCAGAAGTCCCACCATCTTTTACCACCTAGTTGGGGACTGGGGGCCACCTGGGAGGCTGTCTGCCTGACAACCACTACCAGATTAATGTGCACTGATGTAAGTTCTGACTCTCCCTGTTTGCTCATATATATTCAGTAGTGCCTCAGGCCCAGGTGAATAAAAAGAAAATTGGAATCTGTAATCTTTGGTAAATCGCTCTCACCAGTTTGGCAGTAACCAGTGTTCACATCTTGTCCTATACCGGACCTCTTGTTACCATCCGTGCATGTTCTGGATTGTAATCTCTCTCCTTTTTCTTTTTGACTTCTATTCATGAGAGAGAGAGAGAGAGAGAGAGAGAGAGAGAGAGAGAGAGAACATGAGCAGGGGGAGCAGCAGAGGGAGAGTGAGAAGCAGACTCCCCTCTGAGCAGGCAGCCCAGTGCGGGGCTCGATCCCAGTACCCTGAGATCATGACCTGAACTGAAAGCAGGTGCTTATCTGACGGAGCTGCCCAGGTGCCCTTTCTCCTTCTTCTGTGTTTGCTTCCTTGGGCGTGTCCTTTCTCTTGTGTTTTCAGTCTCACCATCTCACTGCATCAAGTCAGCATGCAAACGTCTTCTAAAAATCCTTTACCTCTCTCCTTCCTTACTTCAATTACCATGTCTTTATTCAGCTTCCCTGCTCTCACTTCTTTAACTTGTGTTCACCTCTCAAAACTTCACTGAATGTCCTCTTGGAAAGGTTACCAGCTTTATCTCACTGAAGCCAATTAACACTTTTCTGTGCCCAAATTGCTTGGCTGCTCAGCAGTATTCGACATCTGTGTCCATCCCTGCTTAGAAACACTTTCTTTTTCTTTTCTTAGCTTATGGGATGCTCTACCTAAATGGCTTTACTCTAACTCCTCCATCTTTTCCTTTCACATTCTTTTCCAGGCTCTTCTGTGCTGACCTCCGGACAGAATCCTTGCTTCCTTATTCTTTTCTCTTCGTGTCTCCGTATGTTATTTCGTCCTTTCATATAGCTTAAGTGTCCACTATTTTATTCCTTGTCTCACATCAAACTCTCCCGTCAATTTGAGTTTAATTTACTCAGTAAGTTTAATATACCCAAATTAAACTTTGATTTTGGTGCATGCTTTAATGCTCCCTTATTTTTATAATAGCTTCATGTATGCATGATTTATCTTCCCCAGAGTGGTTGTTAAGTACTCAGTTTTGAAATTGTATTTCACATCTTTATATTTGTCATGACATATAACACAAGAAGAAGGAGCTATTTGGTGCTTAATACTCATTGAATTCAATTAATGTATCAATATGGCAGGAGGAATAAACTCTAAAATAAATTCAGTCTTTGCTCTAGGCAATGAAACAAATTTACTTCTAAGTAAAGTTGTTAATTAACCTTTCTATAATAATTCACATAAACAAAAATATCTAAAACTGTGTCTTAAGTACATGTAACATTTTCAGATATATAGAATATGCTTCCATGAATGGGCTTAAATGAATACAAAACTGCTTTTCCTAGATTGACACCATTCCTTTTCATTTATGCCCAGTGCAGTTATTTTTACTGCTATTTTTATTCATTTCTTCACCACAATGTAGAGTGTAGGGTTCTCAATTCAAAGTTATAGATAGATATGATATGACATATATATATTTACATTATATATCACATCATATAAATATGTAGTGTCATGTTAATATCATTTCCTTGTCTTTCAGCAGATGTTTACCAAGTACCTATAGCATGCCTGGCCCTGGGGTTACAACAAGGAACACATCCATGCATAGACCCCTGCCTTCTGGATTCATTTTTCTTAAGGCAAATAGATTCACCTAAGAGAGGTCTCAACAGTTGTAGATTCATGAACCCATGAGTATCATCATCACAAGCAATACAAAGACTTAGGATAAATGTAGATCTTCATAGATAACTATGTGCTGATAAACTATCATAATATCAGTGCTTAAGACATAGATATATTCAGCTAGCTCGATAAAATAGATGGATAAAATACACACTACCACCTCTAGACACACAAATGCATTGCTTTCAAACATTAATATCATAGTTTAGAAGATTCCACCCTAAAAATAAAATAAAACAAAGTTTATAATTTTCAGTATAATTCACTATTTTTTAGGTATGCTTTATATTTTCTTTGGAATTTTAGCATAAGCATTTTGGAGGTTTGGGGTTAAGGTTTTGTTCTTTGAATACACTCCAACACCCACTGTAGTGTCTAACATGTGGTAAAATTATTATAAATGTGGGTTTCTAGTGTCTTCCATGATGTCCAAGTTGTTTACTATCACTGAGGATAATTCTAGAGTAGGATGGTAGCTACACTGGTATGGTCGTATGGCTTTCCTTAGGTACATTTCTGATTACTGAAATTATTGCAAAATGGAGACTTGTCATATTCCATATATTACACATGATGAAAAGCTTCTTTTCAGAGTCATATAGGCAACGTCTTCTTACCCATAAATGTAAGAAAAATTCGATATTTCCTTTCTTAAAATAAATTGATCGTGATTTTCTACTAGTTTAACCCATAAACATTTTATGCTTTCCTCCTTTCTTAATGGCCAACATATTACTTCAGGCCCTCATCACACCGAGACTGGTGGCTTGGCCTAACATCCTATTTTCACGTGTCCTTTACAAGCTATGATAGCGGTCTCTGTCTCTTACCTCCTTTATCAATCCACAAAAAGTAGGATTCTGAAATACATATGTAATCATTTCACTTCATTATTCAAGATCGTTTGGCAGACTCCTGTTACCCTCGAGGATGAACTCAAATGGTTTCAATATGCACAACCTTCTCCAGCTAACTCCTTTGTTTTCCCACCTCCTTCTCCTGCCAGCTGAGTCCCACACGGTCTACACTCTAGCCATTCCAGTCTACTAACACTTACATTTCTCTCAGTAATGCACGTTCCTTTGTGGTTTTCATAGTTGTATGCATAGCCCTTTCAGAATGATCTTCCTTATTTCAAATGAGAAGAAAAAAACAAAACAAAACAAAACACGTCACTCTGTCTCTTCAAAACCAATTCGGTATCACCACTACCATGAAATATTCCAGCCAAAATCAGGTGGTCTTTGCATTTTGCTCATACTTCAGTTGTAGCAGTTTGTAATATTTTATATTATATATTTATATCTTCTCCCGTAGTCTCTGAGCTCCTTAAGACAGTGAGCTTTCCTTATTCATAGGCTTAGAACAAGGCATGATGAATGTGTACTGAAGGAATTAATGGACTAAATACAATGCTGTTATTAGGAAGGGAAAAACAAGAAGACCTAAAGTGAGGCGTTGCATCCCTTGCCCTCCGTTAAATGTTAAAGATCAAAGTTATCTGCAGAAAGAAGGGCTATCACATATTTGTTTCCATGATATCTTATTTGTGGAATCACTGTTTTCTTCGTCAGATATGAAAAAGTGAAGAGTAAGTTTCCTCTAAAGTCATCTCTGTATTTAACTAATGTTCATCAGTGAACCATCGTCTGGGTTACAGGTCATTTCATCACGTTTTAGCTAGTAATGGAGCATATTGTTTTTTAAAGCCCTATTATTATTGTGTCTCTAAGAGTCTTCTCTGCATTTATTCTTTTTGCCTGGATCAGATCTTTGCCATCCATGTTGGATAGCGATATTATGAAACCAAAGAACACATTTTCTTTGCAGAAATTTTCAGGGATGAAGATTTAAACAACAACTGTATTGCAAAGGGGGCAGTGATATCACCAAAGGGGCTCACAACATCCTTCTTGTGAGATGGGGTGTGAAATCATCTTTACTACCAGGGCCAAATGTGTACATTCAATTTTCTTAAAAAGGGGTGGGGGCTCCTTTTCTTTCATTTTTCATTCATTTTGTTTTGCTCACATAACTCACCTGAGTACCCTCTGTTATACTTAGAAAAGGGCTCTATCTATTGGTCCACTACGGACTCTCAAAGATGAAGGTGAATTTTACCAAAGATAGGTGAAACACAGTAGGTAAGCTAATGGGAAAGATCTTGTGCTTTTGTCATCTGTCTCAAAGGATTCCTTTCCAAATCTGTCAAAACAATAACTCTTATCTTTTTCTGTCACTATAGATGTTTCTGGTGTGTGTGTGTGTGTGTGTGCGCGCACGTGTGTGTTTTAAAGCAACACACTACATTGCAGAAATTCTGCTAATGAGAACCAGGATTTGAACCCTGGCTCTGTCTGTAATGCACTCTGATTCGAAGCACTGACATTATAATGCTAACTTAAATAAGGAATAACAAGTAATACCTAATTCACTTGGGGTCATTGTGGGACAAGACAATCTTAAAAGAGGGCACTTTTAATTCTTAGTTAGAGGCCACAGTGAAATAAGTACAAGGCATTACAGACACCAAAGTCTTATAATTACTCTGTTCCTGGATAATTACTCCAGGGTTAGAGAAAGTTTAAAAGCTTTACACACTGGAGAGTATAAGAAAGAAACACATTTTATCATTCCAAATTTGACCAAATGCAGCAGTGATTAATTGCTGCTCTAGTTAACATATCCTATATATCCCTCTCAAATTAATATGGTTAGAAATATCACTGATTTTTTTCCCCCACTCTCAGAGTGTTGGCTTGTCAGTAATACATAAAGAAGATTTTTATAATTCATCATATCCTTCCTGGTCTTCAAAGGCAGACTGTTACTGCAATTTTCATTCTTTTAAAACAGGACAGGGTTAAAATCCTCAGCTTGAAAGACATGTAGAAAGTTTGGCTTAGTTACAGGGATTTCAAAGACCAGAGCCAAAGTTAGTATGTTTGTGCCAAGAAGGAGGATGGAAGGAGCATATGACTGGACCCATCTGTAGCAAATTGCCTTTGATGATGCAACAAAAAATAATTAAAACACAACAAAGAACAGCGAACGATCCCAGTAGTGAATAAAATCCTCTGGAAGGCTGATAAAAATACCAGTCCAGAAAAATAACATTTCTTCCAGGAAGAGATTTTGAGAAGGGAAATCCATTTCTTTAACCTTTGTAGAAGTCTTACTGTTTCTGTGTGGGCTCTGCCCCATTTACGTTCTTTTCTAACCTCATGTTGGCACTAATAATATTCAGTAAAATTGACTCTGAAGCCCTGAGATGGAATGCCACTATGCAATATCTTTGCAATTTTATGATCAATAAAATACCCTTATGCCAGAACATAGTAATCAATGCATGAGAATGAATTTCAAACAAAACAATAATAAAAGTATTAGCAAGATAAATATCTTTTAGACATTAAAAATGTTGTATGTAGAAAATAAACATAACAACACAGTGACTACAACCGGAAGACCTACAATATTTGGAGAAGTCATGAATTAAAACCTGAAGGCTTATGAGATAACATGTTAGAATTTAAGAATGAGGAAGATAATTAGTACCCCATAATATTTGTGCATAGAGTGGGTAATTGCTTTCTGGCTCCAAAGACACCAATTTTGACTGAAATTTAACAAACGAGAATTGCATTTTTATACCTAATGATAAGATGTAGAATACTCTGGATCTATGGTTTATGGCAACAATGTAGAATAATTACTACATTATATAATCTCCTAAGCCAGCTTTCATTTCCTGTCTAGAATTCTTTCCTAAAGTTTATTTGTCTGAGTTTTCATTGTTCCTCCAGTGTGGGAAGTTTATGAAGCCTCACTAATTGGCCTGGAAATTTCTATGAGAAATGCAAAGTGTGGAATAATGATAATTCTCATTCTTCACTCTTGTGCTTCAAGTATACCCCCAAGAGAAGTAGTTTGGGTCTGCACTCTTCTTTCTGGTTCCACTTTAGGGCAATTCCATCATTAACCAGGCTCTTCTCTCACTTGTCATGATCATAACTGATCTTCTTCTAAGCAGTGAAGTCCCAGATGAGCTTCCCAAGCCCTCACAGCCCTCACTCTGTATTCAGTGACTGCTGGGTTATGCTGTCAGGTTGGAAGAGGCCCCTTAGGATGGAAGGAATGAGAGGATTCACCAAGAAAGTAATGTGTTCATTCCAATTGAAGAAGTTTTGTGAAGCCTAGTGATTGCTGTATGAGGTTCACCTAAACTTGGCTTAGTACATTTTATAAGGTGATAATTGTTTATATTGTTCCAACAAAGCATAGGTCTACATATTTTATACTCTTGCCATTCTGTGGTAAAATGCAATCCTACTTACTAAGTTTTACTCTAAATCTCTTTCGTTGGAGACAGAACTTCACAGCTCTATGAACAAATATTGTAATGATTATTTCTACTATCTTTAAGCAAGTCTTTTCTAACTCAAATGACAATGATTACGGAAGGAATAGTAGGCTTCAGAGTTAATATGAAACAAAAATGGCCAAAAACAAACACCCTACAATGAAGTACTCTATGCAAATGTTGATATCGGGGTTTAGACTAAATGCATTAAATCACAAGTATCCTGCTTGCACGAAATGTAGGACAGGTGGCACTTTGAATACCCACAGAAGAATGCCAGAGTATTGAGAGACCCCTCCCCTATGGCAGGTCGTCATCTTTACAAAGACATGAGACAACCAACTGACCCTGCTGCCAAGAAGGAAGAGAGGAGAAATCAAAGGATTGGTGCCATTGAAGGAAGGTTGTGCATTCCTTCTGCACGTGATGCCCAGAACCTAACTATTGACAAAGCCGAAAGGAGACTTGTATAATTGGCAGCTGCATGTCACCCTGAGGCACTTCCTTCTGCTGTTCATGAAGGCCAGGACGCAGCAGGGAATCTGATTTCAATCAGCATAAGGACAGCCATCCTACCAATGAACACAGTGTGACATAGGAAGAGGCTGGCCAATATCCCAAGAAGGAAAGGAGATGATTATGTTATGTGAATAATTTATGGGAAGCATTGATCTAATTAGGGATGACATGTAAAAATATAAATGAAGCCAGTCAGAGAAGAGATTGATGTAACATGTGGAGTCTAAAATAGAGCAAAGAAAAAAAAAAAACATTTGTTTGGAATATATATTTAATTAAATGAATTGACCCAAGAGTATGGAAATCCAGCTCATATTTCTGGAATTAGGCCAATTGTTCCTTAAATCTTATTTCATCTCAAGCAGTTCGAAAGAGGCATTACTGATTATCCTTCACACAAACATATGTTACCCTGAAATCTGTTTCTTTACAGGGGCATTTCAAAAATTAAAGCTGAAGTCATTATGAGTATATGATTAAAATATTATAGAAATTGATTTGTTGCTTTTCTGAAATGAAAAATTCACTCTTACCTGCTTTTGTATTCAGAAACTCCTCCAGTTGTGTTTGGTGTTAAGCATTAACATTTACCATAAAAATCACGAGTTCACGCTCTCTAAGACTTGAAATGGCCGTTGTCCAATAGCGATAAAAATCTGAGCTGAGTTTACTTGGCAGCAAATGCCAGAAACCAGATTAACATCCGACATCAGAAAATTTGGGGACCGTAGGTGAATATGGGTGGCTCTTTAAAATTGGATATGAAGAGGTTCCAAGAGTTGAAAAAAAAAAGAAAAATGCAACAAAGGGGAAGAAGGTAGGATTGGAACCCGGGGATCACTTTCCAAAAATATATCAATGGTTGACATGAATTACTTTGGAGTTTGTCTTTTTAAATATTGTAGTTGTATATTTAATCTCATCATTAAAAGATGATTAGGGGCTGTGTCTTCTGTTTCTTCATCTGCCCAAGTGGTTTTCCAAGACAATTGGAAAGACAACCCTAAGATAGCTGTTAAATGACAGCGTAAACTCCCACTCTTTTTATTGGTCCTTAAAAAACCAGTCTTAGCCTCCATAATAGAATCGTGGCAGCTTATCTTGGCAGCTCAGTTTGGTCTTCACCCATTATTCATGATCTCTCCTTTAAAGAGAATGGCTCTCCGGGAGCAAGTAGCATGGTTAAGTGTTCTGGTGGATATAGGTGTGTGTTCGCGCGCGCATACACAGTGTGGCCGTAGAGGCGTATACACAGGTGTACACACACATGGCATAGTAGCTATGCATCCACGCGTCTGTGTGCAGGCATGTGTATACATGCCTGCGCATTTATATGTTTTCAGTGGGTCCCCATGAATGTGCCATCAGAGGGAGGTTATGACTGTTCTTAGCTTGCTGTAGTGAACCGCAAGCCTGGAGCAGAAGCAAAGGACGCCGAGCCTCTTCTGTCTGTTGTATTAAAAGAGCCGCACGCATGCTCCCGAGATGATTAGAACTGCAGAAGGAAGTAAGAGGGGAAAGATCTCCAGCAGACATTTGGCACTACTTCTTGACAGGACAAATGTGCAGACCTCTGTGGTCCAGGGCACTGTGTGGGAGGATGATTGCAGGGTAACCATTTTGTCCTTAGAGTGTCTTTCGAGTGCAAGGTACCAGCCCGTTCCTGAGTCTCCTCTTCCCCAGGAATGCTAGGGTGCTAATCTAGTCCCGGAGACTGAAGAGATCTATGTATATCATATTCATATATCTGGACTTTTCTCATTTTTATTTTTCTTCATCTCTATCCCAGAACATCTCACTGGAAAGAAAATAGGATAAGGGATGACCTTGTTTAAATAATTATTTATATTTTAGAAATGTAGTTTTAGTGTACTACCAATAATTGGAAATATTCGTGCATAAAGATACTGGTAAAATGTTTGTGTGTCCTACACGCCAGGCATTGTGTTAGCAGCTTTAAATGCTCGATCTCCAACTGTCACAAAAGACAGGGTAAATATGACAGTTTTCATCCTTCACATAAAGAAAGGGTTAGAAACATGTCTAATTAGTAAGGAACTGGGTTATTTCTGTTACACCCCACTGAGCTCAAAATAAATATACTTGAGTCAGATTTGAACGTAGTGAGAAACTATAGTTTCTGTCACTGACCATGTGGTTTAAGGGGTGGGAAATACTGAGAAAAAGCAGCACTGCCCTCCCATACAAGTCTCATGGAAGACATCACTCATTGTTAATTTCTGCAAAGCCCATGGGCAGTTTTGAAATTTTCAGTCTTTGATAAATGAGAAGAAACTTTGGCATCTCAAATTTATGGATAGAACTTTCTGTCATTTTTATTCTTTTAATAAGCTCATGGGATACTTTTCTAATTATCTTCCCCTTTTCTGTGTGTGTGTGTGTGTGTGTGTGTGTGTGTGTCTATTTGCAGCTTCTTTTCACTAATGAATGTGCCATGAGGAATGTCAGTGGCCAACATCTAGGTCAGTGTACTAGGATCTGTTTAATTTTTACCATAAGTTTTTTCTTAACCAGCTTATTATTACTTAGTTTTATCTTGTTATACTCTAGCATCTCCGTTTCTAATCCCTGGGATAAAAACAGGAGTAAGTATATGCAATAATTATTCCTTACATGTATTGTTCTTGTCCCTAGTAAATTTCTTGCCATTTTTTGGTGAGTAATTAACCTACCACTAATGGGCATTTGGCTCTCAGTGATGTTGCCCAAGACTTTAAGGGATGCATACAGCTCTTTTATGATATTAAACCTTAGTATGCCTCTCGTATTTTGTGCGCGTGTGTCTATATGTGTGTATGTATGCATATATTCAATTTAACATAGATCTATATATATTGAATTAAAGGCTAAACCAAATCAAACTTTCATTTATAGTTCTTATTCTAGCGTTTCAGCAGTTAAGATGTCCAGATAATAAATTATAGAATGAGGATTGTTCTCTTTTTAAAGAGAAATAATACGTTTGGCTTAGCAGGGGCATAAACCGTTTCTTACAGATGACCTCTTTTTAGCAGAGCCCTCCAGTTCCAGGAAACAGGCAGCAGCATGGGCATTAGATTCAGACAAATCTGAGTTCAGTTTCTGCTCTGCCCTTAAGTTGCTTGCTGTGTGTTCTCAGCTTCAAGTTTCCTAACTACTGAGAGTCAGTGTTCTTATTTATAAAGTGAATTAATAATAGGTAATTTCAGGGTTGTTTTTAACATTATAAAACTATATCTAAGACCCCAGAGTAGTTATAGCTATTACTATGTTAATATTATTGTAATTTATATATAGTATATATATATAAGAAAGTAGATAAAAGGTTCAATTATTTTATAATTTATTATAAAATTTATTATCTTCTGTATAGGAGATATTTTATGTGGCATCTTTGATAGAGGAACACTGAAATAAGACATGGAATTTCCCATGAAGGAATTCATCCCAATAAGGTACATACACACACACACACACACACACACACACACACATACACACACAGCATAACTATACATATACAAGCAGACCAAATATCAAATCATGTGCAATAATTTCCTGAACTAGAAACATCAGGATTTGTACCTCTTTCTCACCACCTGTCCAGAATCTCTGACCATTGTCATCTGTTCTGGGTCAGCGTCCCCACCTTGTGGACAAAATAGTCTGACCCCACATCACTTTCCCTTACTGCCTTCATGTCTTCTTGGGGTGGGGAGAGAGGCTTTGGTAATCTGGACATGAATGTATGGTCTCTAAAAGATTTAGCTGGCATTCAATGCAGGCTCCATATTTGGTGAATTTCATCAAAGGTATTCTTTCTTTATAAAATATAGGTGTATGTTTATCTCGTTCCTCTTTTCCTCTCTCTTCCCAGCCAGGCAGCTGCTCAAAAGGTATTTCTTCACCTGAAATTGCTCCAATTAACTCTGAAATTCTAATCTCTGATTACTAGCTCCTATCATTTTATTTCTCAAAGTACTAAACATTCTTTTCTGTCTCATGGTGATCCCAAGACCACCTTCTTCTCCTAATCTCTGCCTCTTCTTCTCCATCATGTCCACAACACCCATCCCCATCGTCAGAGGGTTGTTTCCCATGTGCTAGGTGATCTTCAGTATCCTTTACATCTGTTATCTCTTTTAATCATTTCAGTCTTTTTTTTTTTTTTAATCATTTCAGTCTTATGTGTTGGGTGCTATAGGTCCACACTTCCCTACCCAGTTTTAAATTGAAAAATCTAAAACGCTCTGAAAATTACAAACAATGTTTTTTACTCATTTGGCATCAAGGCCTGACACAAACTGAGAAGAAGCTATTGTTAGTCTTTATTGATTCCACTGAACAAAAATAGTCATAATTTACTTTGGAAGTATTCAAATATCTTTTTTTTTAAAGATTTTATTTATTTATTTGACACACAGAGAGAGAGATTACAAGTAGGCAGAGAGGCAGGTAGAGAGAGAGAGACAGAGGAGGAAGCAGGCTCCCTGCAGAGCAGAGAGCCCGATGGAGGGACTCGATCCCAGGACGCTGAGATCATGACCTGAGCCGAAGGCAGAGGCTTTAATCCACTGAGCCACCCAGGCGCCCAGAAGTATTCATATATCTTATTGTAGAATCAGTAGTACAAACTTGCTGGATATACACATGAAGTAGGGTACATGTACTGTAATGTCTTCCTGAAATCTGAAAAATTCTGAATTAAAAAACACATTTGATCACAAAGGGTTGAAATAACAGACTGTGAATGAGAATTGCTGCGGTCGCCACTTTACAGTTAAGGAAGGAGAAAGGTCAAAGTGAAGGGGGCGACCTGCCCAAAGTCATACACTAGGAAGTGATGTAACTAAAATTCCAAAGTGGATCTGTGTCCAGAACCTGATCTCTAAGCATGTGCTTCTTCTGATAAATGCTGCAGCCCTAAATTTTCTGAACTCTGTCCTATACATTTTCCTTCATATTTTCAACAGTCTTTCTATGATTTCTAGCTCCTAGTTTCAAAATACCAAGGAAGCAATCTTGTTAGTTTACTCCATTACTTAACAGCTATCAATGGCTTCCTATTGATCATAGGACTGAGTCTTAAATTCTCACAATGGCATTAAAGACACTTTCCATGACATGGCCTTGGTCTATATGTCTAATCTTGACTCTTCAGTCTTTAACTCACTTTTGATATTCTAATTGCATCAGACTATTCAGGGCCCAAAATATCCAAACACT
The DNA here is from genome assembly GCA_002007465.1 of Ailurus styani. NCBI lineage: Eukaryota > Metazoa > Chordata > Mammalia > Carnivora > Ailuridae > Ailurus > Ailurus styani. Next base: position 105,092 of record LNAC01000595.1, read on the forward strand.
TGTGTATGCCTGTGCATTCGTGTGGTATTCTTTGCTTGGAATGTTCTCATATACTTGCTGTACTTGGTGGTCTCTTGCTGCGTTTTCAAGGCCCAATTCAAATGCTACATCCTTTAATGTACCTTGCTAATTTCAAACAGACCCTTCATCTCACTGCAACCCCACGAAAGCACTGTACCATTTTCCATGATATAATGGAATTTGCTCACACTCGAATGCAATATATATGATGTTTTTCTTCCCTTTGGTTTGTGAGCCATTTAAATCATAACTTATTTTTCTTCTCAACACTCAGCTGAATTAATGGCATATAAAAGAAACCTAATAATAATTGATTGAGATTAAAATACAGCATTCATGTGAATCATATCTATTCAGATTTCATTACTTGTCCTCACATGCATCAGGGAATATTAAAATGTAGTTAGCAATTTAAACTTTCCTCCTTTGAGCTTATGCAGAAAGAAACTTGAAGTTTTATTTCTATCATTGTAACATTTTATCAGCAAATGGAAGAATTCCTAACTTAGAGTCAATGCTCAATATATGGATTAAAGAAGTAGAAAAGTGATAAATTCATTTTATCAAGTTGGCATTTTAATCTTTAATTAATAAACCATTGTTTACCTTATTTAGTTCCTATCCTGTGTGAATTAATGGCTAGTCTTATCTCTTATTGACTTAATTCTTATACTTGTATGGTCTTTAATCTTTGTTTTCACATCTTATGTTTATAATCTTTTTTCAATGTATCTTTCATTTCATTATTCTACTTTGAGAATAGAAGTTTGGGTATTTTTGACTTGTCTGTTAAATACCAAACATTATTCCTTTTTTGAGGAATCCAGTGATTTATTCAAGCAAGAAAATTCTCTGATATACATAGTATATAATTCCTTGAGTAGTAGCACCTTTATGCATTGTATTTTGTGTTTATTACATAGTATTGATTTTTAGAGGAATTTGAATTGAGAATATTACTTTTAACACTCTACTTAAAGATTTTTATTCACATTTTATAAACAATGTATACTGGTGTGCCTTTGGGAAGAAACATTTGTACAAGGATCTTAGTTTGAAGTTTGCTATTCATTTCTACACATTTGCTGTTGTATGCACATGTATTTGTTTTATTTTCTCTGTCATTATTCCCCACCCCTCAAGGAAGACAGCAAACTGAGTTATGTCCAATAATTTCGTCATAAAATGCTGCTCTTCTGTTTGCATTGAATCATTATCAACTCTCATGAACAGCAGTGTGCCAAGGGACAGATACAATCATTCATGACTGACATTTTGCTCCAGACCTTGCTGTCTCCTCGTATTATTCTTCCTGTCAGATGCTTCCTAAGGACTCCTCATTTTTATTTTTTCCCGTTGTTCTTCTATGTTCAACCATATGAATGTTTTTCTCCTTCAGGAACCAAATGTAGTGTGAAAGACAGTAGAAACCAGCCATCAAACACTAAGTAGGAAATCACCTTGAATATCATAGATTGGGAATTTTAATTGGGTTAGTGAGCTTTTTCTATAAAGAGTATAATAAAGACCTTGAAGGAATAATTCTAACTTTTTTTTTTTTAAAGCTCTATGGCCTATTCCTTATTATGGATAATTCTTACTCCTTTGCATATCACCTAAGATTTAGAACAACTGTAGTGTGTCTCAGGAAAATTATCTCAATGAATATAGTAACACGTTCTTTAGAGGACATACCTTTTGGTGAATTTTTAAATGTTTATGACAGCTAAGTTATACAATTTAAACCTATTAAAATTAGTTTTTACCTATATCAGAGAAAGAATGTGAAATCAAATAGAAGTTCTTTTTTTTTTTTAAAGATTTTATTTATTTATCTGACACAGAGAGAGAGATTACAAGTAGGCAGAGAGGCAGGCAGAGAGACAGGGAGAGGAGGAAGCAGGCTCTCCGCTGAGCAGAGAACCCGATGCGGGCCTCGATCCCAGGACCCTGAGATCATGACCTGAGCTGAAAGCAGAGGCTTTAACCCACTGAGCCACCCAGGCGCCCCAAATAGAAGTTCTAAGGGGAAACTTTGAGGCAGTTTTCAGCTGTACTAGTAATTCCATGCAACATCTTAATTCGCAAGTTGAAATTAAATATACATTCATTCATTAAACAAATGCTTTTGTAATGCCTACGGTATTCCAAGCTCTGTTTTAGGCTTGGAGATCCAGAGGTAAAAAAGATGGAGAAAGCTCTTATCCTCATGGACCTTAAATTGTGGTGGGAAAGACAGACAATAAACAAATATTGAAGTAATTGAAACATGATGATAGCGAAAAATGAGAAGTAAAAGTTACTATCAACAACAAAGTAGGGTGATACTGTATGAGTGAGGCTAGACCCTACCTTGAAGGTTCTGTCCACTTCTCTAAGGTGATGTTGGAAGAGAAAAAATCCTATCACTAAATACTGCATTTCTGTAATTCCAGTGATGGCATTCCTGCTACCGTTTTTTTCTGCCTCTCCCAAACTTAAAATATTCTAGAACCTTGTCAACAGTTTGAAAAGGAAATTGAAATATTTTAGATGCTTTATAATAAAAACATTTTCAAATGATCTTCTATAAATTACATACTCATTTAATATCAGTTACATAATCGTGCTTTTGTTTCCTTTAAACAAAAATATGTCTACATAGAAATATGCTGTCCATTTCTGGTTGTCTATTAAGCACTTACTATGTGCAAGGCACCATTTATCAGATCTTGCCCAACACTGCATTCTGTATATCTAAGAGGAGAGGCAGATATTTATCTGGTCATCACACTAGTGAAGACTTTATATAATTACAAGTGTAGTGAGTTCTATGAAGGAGGAGCGCATAGTGTTCTCAGAATCTCTGGCAGGGAGGTATGATCGAGTTAAGATCAATGACAGCTGCACAAGGATGTGATGATTCCACTGAAACATGATTAGGAATTAGTAGATGAAAGGAGGAAAGAAAAAAGACCATTTCCTAGGAATATGCTGAGAAGGGAAGGAGCATGGGGCCATTGGAGGACTGCAAGAGATTGAGGGCAGTTGAAGCAGAAGGAGGAAAGAAGAGAAGGCTGGTAGGAAATGAGGTTGGGCAGGGGGTCTCTGAGCCACTTTAATGTTGAGACTGCAGGTGTCTGCTAATCAAGTAGTAGCAGCCTCCTGGTGTCATGATGTGGACGTTGATTTTTTGAGATCACTTGATAAGAACAAATTTTATTTAATAGCATGTCAGCCATACCGCTTATGGCACATGGACCCTGCTAACTCATGTTTACCACCGAGATGGGTCCATGCAACAGTTAGTCTCTGAGGTGGTGTACCAGCACCTCATGCTTTCCTGCTTCAAGACTGTCTTAATGTCATATTCAGTGGATGATAAAATAGTCCTGGGTCAGACATGTTGGGGCCCTCTTGATGTCCATACCCAACCAACAAGGACAATTCATTCTAGGCCACTGTGGGAGAAATTCCTTCGCTCTACGAACTCTATCTGAAGACCTAAAGACAGCTGTCAGGTATTTTTTTATTGACTTTCAACAATGAATGTGGAAGACCGTGACCTTGTGAACATGGAGGAAAAAATTAATATTTGTGTGGAATGTGGAAAAACTCAAATAAGAGTTGTGCCTCGGGATTTTGTGATCACTCTATAAACAAAGAGGACAAACACTGTATGAGCTTCTCCAGACCATGTAAACATGTGGCTCCCGGTCCCCAAGGGAGATCCTCAAAGAACTTTCGTCAGCTGTGATATGGCAAAAATACATATGAATGTAAATAGGGATATTTACATCAGATATCAGATTTAAGTGTTTTTAAATGAATGTAAAAGGAACTGAACTTTCTATCTTATATACTGTAAATGCCTTTATGATTCTGTGGTTGGAAATCCTGGAAAACAGAAGGATTGGTATGGTAAAATGAACGTGATTATAAAAAATTAATTATACAAATTCAGCTTCATTGATCTCTATACTCACAAACTGTTTATTTAAGTGACACATATTGATTGCCTAAATTTTTAAAGAAATTTGTCAAGAAATGCATGTTATAGATTTAAAGGCACAACATTCTGGCAAAAAAAAATGTAACAGAGCGCCTGGGTGGCTCAGTGGGTTAAAGCCTCTGCTTTCGGCTCAGGTCATGATCTCAGGGTCCTGGGATCGAGGCCCGCATCGGGCTCCCTG